>SNQJ01S0031240.1:59048-72781 GCA_010110895.2 Picea sitchensis | reverse complement strand
TGAAATGACAAGAACTATCCATCTAGGATATTTTACCTGACAAATTCACTTTCCTTCATCTCATTATTCCACAATTAAGCATGGGTTCTCTTACTCCACAAAGTGTCTTCCCGTGAGGGCTTTCACCATAAGGGGACCACTTTTGAGTTCATCCATATTTACTTCTTATCAACCATGAAAAAAAAATAATGAGTCATATTTACATCAAACACTATTGGGTCCATTGCCCAAAACTTTGTGCTACAGGTCTTCAAGGGTTGACATCAATGACAACCAACCTTAATCAACAACTAGTTGGTGATGAAATACAATGTCGTGAAATCAAGACAAGAAGGGGATGGGATAAAGCGGGTGAAAAAGTTACGTTGATGACCTGCTTAATGGAATTACACTCTGTTGAAAGCTCCCAGACATAATCATGGGTATACCCTCCAAGGAGCCCGAGTGAGTTTGGCCAATGTGGATTCCAGGTACTGTGAAGACTTTCCCCTCCACAGTCACCTCGTGTAAAGACTCTAAAGAGATAGGCCATTAAGGTTACCAATTACGACAATGATGCTTGGGGAAGCAGTCGACAGTCTGATCCAAGCACAAGGGTAGGGTATCTAATCCTGAAATCAACTCGAGAAGGTCCCCACATGATTTTTTTCTCAAGTGAACCCCAATAATACGCGCAATATCTACACTAAGACCAACAAAGCAGGGTGAGTAACTATGTCGGCCCTAATGCGACCTCGTGATTGACCCTTGTGTTAGAAGGGCTTCCCAAGAAAAAATGTAGCAAGTGGATTTGTACTCTCCCTATCACAAGATACTATTTTGTTTTTTGATGCTTTGGAGATTGTGCCTTACAACCTATTCCAAAGAACTATCCTAGCTAATGTTGGTGTAGGAAAGTTCTAGAAAATAAAATTTTCTAATAGATTTTAAAATTATGTTGTATTTTAAAGGTTGTTGTTTACTCAAAAGGGAAATGGAAATGAAACTAATGATGTATTTGACCTTGAACCAATAAGATGCAAGAAGAGATGAAATGTGATCGTTTCATTCGATTAACTCTAATTACAATAGGGAGAAGGTTTCTTTTTTCCAGAATACAAAAACTACAAAGAATAATTTCTCAATCTTTGAATGATATGAATTCCAAACAATCAAATCTATTCACTTTTCCAATTTTCTCTTTTAAACAAATATATGAATGAAAAAAATTATTACAAAGACTACTAAAAAGAAGAATAAACTTCAATTCTTTCCTTTTCAAATCAGAACAGAGATGTAATCCAAAAAAAAAAAAAAGGTCCAAGAAGACTAGTGCACTCTCAACATTATTCCCAAATCAAACTCACAATGCAAGCAAAAAATGAATGATAAGAAAACCTTTTGTCGAATGCAAACAAAAATTGTTTCTTAATCAACAACAATTCAAAAGTTAAAAATAATCCAAAACTTAAAAGAAATCAAGAACTACTTATCAAACAAGCACCGAGGAACAAAGTCTTGAGATTATACCCTTGCGACAAGAAGTGAAGAAACAAAACTTGCAAATCTTGTAAAGAATATTCTCAATCCTTGGAAATCAATCAAATCCAGGCTTAAAATTTGTAAACCAATCATTCACCAGTTCCAAAATTTCATCCCAGATAGTAAAGACAAATCTGGGCAAAGAAAAGAAAATTGACTGACACCCAACAATTCCTACAAGAATCGTCACAGACTGCAGAGGGGTATAGTGTGACAATCTAGGATCGTTTCAGGATGTCAGCAAGGCACGTTGTGACGTCATCACTCCGGTATGTACAAGTAGAGTGTGATGAAAAGGAATCATCGCAGGATGTAAATAGGACACAGTGCGACGATCTCTGGATAAAAAGAAAATTGGGAAGAATAACAAAAATTTTCAATGAATCGTCAGGACCAGTGAGTCAAGATGGATCACCCACAGACTCAGAGAATGAAATTGATCAAAAGAAGGCAGGCTAGAAGAAAATAAGAATAAAAAAAACAAAAGAGGTTGTATCCCCAGTATGGTCGCCAATTTTGTTATCAAACAAATCGGTAAGTGCGGACACAAACTAATCTCCCTAACTTCCACAGGAAGCTAGAACAAAACAAGACAAAATACAAACTTCACCTTAGACTTCATTTTCATATAAACTAGTTCGGAGAGGAACGAGTGACATACCTTTTAAATGACGCTTGATCCTCGCTAGTGTTGTCCTTGTCGTTGCATCTTTGGATTTGTGGAATGGTGAACCTGTTTAAGAAGCACAAACCAACAAAGAGAGAGAGAACAAAGATATATATTCCAATGAGTTTGATGTATATGATCAAGGATTTATACAATAAAATCCAAGACACCTTTATAGGGAAGAAATGTATTGTTGCATTATATTAAAATGGAAAGTGGATAATACAACCCATGCCTTGATGTTGCAAGATCCCTTTCAATGGATCTTTTCTCCAACACACACACCTTTTCTCCAATGACTTTGATGAAGAAGATCCACAATCTGACATAGAGAGATAAAGCAAATCTATCTCAAGTATAATCTATAGAAAAACTCTTCATGCATATGCAAACCTTAGCCTTTTCCATGAGAGATCCCTCTTTATATAGGGTGAAATAAGGATGGATGAGGAGATTAGGATGATCCCACTAAATCAGAGAAGCAAGTAAGATCCAAACCGATCGGAGGCCACCTCATCTTCTAGAATATTCCCTTCTATAACATTCATGAATTTTGACATTTCTCTTGCTTAAGCATCATCGCACCCTATGCACAGGCAGCCTGTGACAACGCTGCAATCCATTTTTGGTGCAGAGTGTGATGATCAAGCATCGTCGC
The DNA here is from genome assembly GCA_010110895.2 of Picea sitchensis. Classification (NCBI taxonomy): domain Eukaryota; kingdom Viridiplantae; phylum Streptophyta; class Pinopsida; order Pinales; family Pinaceae; genus Picea; species Picea sitchensis. The sequence continues at coordinate 69,935 of SNQJ01S0031240.1, read as the reverse complement.
ACCCCAATCATAGAGCAGGGTGCGACGATCTTCCTTGTCATAGTTTTTTAGGGAGGAAACGCAAACCACTTTTCTCTTGGAGAAAGTCTCTTTTAATATTTTTAGGGAACATGGAAGTGAGTTAAGCACATGTCGTCAATTGATCATTGGGGTGACGAAAATAATGTGTAACACCTTTTTAAAAGGATATATCGTATTTGAGGGCTCTTATAATACTTCTTCACTTCCAGAGTCATAGAATAAAACATCATCAAGTTCTTCAAAGGGGTCATGACTCATCATGTTGTCTTCTTGATGTGCAGGAGGAACCGAGGCCTAGATGTCTTCATCAAAAGGGAGGGTAGATACAAGAAATTCATCTTCATTGGATGTAACATCTATATCTTCAACATGAGAATCTTCATCTATTGTCTCATCATCCACAGGGAAACCTTCTCTACAAAAAATGTCTTTGAGCTCTTGGAAAATATCTTGCAGATTCTAAGTAGTTGGTCGGTAATTCCTGAGAAATTATTCAATAAGTTTCGTGGAGGATGGGATGTTTTTTGGATCACATGAGTGCGCAAGCTACTTTCTTTGACTTTCTTGTAGATAGGATACAAAAATTTTCATCAACACATCTTCATGTAGCATATTTAATCTTGAAGCATACTTCATATACTCCACGACAAGAGTGACTGCTAGAGATGGTTCACCATCAAAATTAGGGAAACTTTCCCTCCACTCTGCAGTGCAATGATTTGGATATCCAAGGATATTTTGAACATCAATATAAGGATACACATTATGGAATGCCCATGGTAATTCATGTGAGGCCATGGTTCCATTACTTAGGGTAATACCTCAATGGAGTCTCCAGATGAGCTCAAGGATCATCAAAGGGTGGAAAGGGATAAGGGAAAAGAGGGTTCTTGGGAAAGCAAAGTCGTTAGATGAGATTCAAGAAGAGCTCATCAAAGGTGGAAAGGGATCAATTACTTTGTTTTAATGTTTCTTTTATTTTCACATATTATTGATCTGAATTTGCTGTTGCAATAATTTGATCTTTCAAATTTGTCCTGTGCATGTCGATGGATGTCACATGCACTTCGTGAGTTCTCCTGTTGAGTGCATCAACTACTTGATTTTATTTTCCTTTTATATGCTTAATTTTGAAGTCGTATTCACTCAGAAATTCCAACCATCTAGTTTGCCTAGCATTTAGTGTTGGTTGTCCAAACAAATGTTTCAGACCACAGTGGTATGTTCTTAGCTCCAATTTCTTACCCGTAAGGTAATTCCTCCACATTTTTAATTCATGTACTATCGTTTCTCACTCCAAGTCATGTGTAGCATAATTCCTCTCATGCTCTTTTAATTTTCTGGACTCATAACATACCACATGGTCACTTTGACCGAGAAATCCATTGATTCCTTCCTTGCATGCATTGGTGCACACAACAAATCTTCATTTGGATCTGCAATCTTCAATATTGGTGCACTTGTCAATATTTCCTTCAAATGTTGAAAATTATCTTCACACTTGGAATTCCATTCAAATTTCACTCCCTTCTTTTGCAAAGAAGTGATTGGACTTGAGAACCCTTTTATGAATCTTTGATAATAACCAGCAAGACCCATAAATGATTTAACTCTATCACATTCTTTGGTGTCGACCATCCTCTAATGGCCTCTATATTCTCATGATCAACTTCTATCCCCATTGTTGAAATTATATGCCCCGAGTATTGAATCTTCTTTTGGTAAAAGATGCACTTAATTAGCTTAGCATACAATTTATAATCTCTTAAAACTTGCAACACCATTCTTAAATGTTTCTCATGTTCCTCTTTTGATTTAGAATAGACAAGTATACCATTTAAGAACACAATCAAAAAATTGTTCAGGTACTTCCTGAACACTCCATTCATCAGGCACATAAAAAAAGTTGGGGAATTTGATAGCCCAAATGGCACTACTGTGAATTCATAATGCCCATATCTTGTTCTGAATGTTGTCTTGCTAATGTCTTCTTCCTTTATCCTTACTTGATGATAGTTTGAACTCAAGTCAATCTTCAAAAATATTCTTGCACCTTTTAGTTGGTCAAACAAATCATCAATTATTGGAAAAGGATACTTATTATTTATGGTAGCTTTATTAAGCTTCCTGAAATCAATACATAGCCTTAAGGTCCCATCCTTCTTCTTCACAAAAAGAACCGGGGCTCCCCAAGGTGACACACTTGGGCGTATATACCCCTTCTTAAAAATTTATTCAAGTTGCATATGAAACTCTTTTATTTATGTGTGCCCATTATGTAAGGTGTCTTAGAAACTAGGGTAGCTCCTGGCACAAAATCATTAGAGAAATCAATGTCTCTTTTTGGTGGTAGTCCCAGAATTTCTCTAAAAACATCTTCAAAATCCCTCAAAATTGGATGGTCTTCAATGATTTCCACTTTGTCTTTGGCTGCCTCCTCCATATGGGCTGAAAAAATCTTGATCCAGGTAGATATCGGTGGCCACCCACCTATTCCAACTGGCTCATCTTGGCAGTTTTTCAATTTGGCAGTTTTTTCCTAGTTTTTTGGTCATAAACTTTCGAGGTCATTTTGAGGCCCTAAACAACGTTTCTAGGGATTTAAACATTCAAACCATAAACAAATTCAAAGCATGATGACATAATGTGTATTCCTCAGATAGAACTTTCCAACGAGCTATCATGCACCTAAAACGAAGATCGTATGCAAAAGTTGCGACCCCGGGAAGTTGATGTACCAAGTTACCCAAACGGGGCCCACATGACTCTTGGTGCTTCATCTCCTAGGGTTAAGTTTTGGGATGTATAGGGTTTTGGCATTCATGTTTATTGTAAAAATGATTTCAAAGCCTCATGGTACTCATCTTCTTGCGAATGAGTGCAACCGTCACATCTCTTCTCAGAGATAAGTTGTCACCATTCTAGCAAGCTTGTTTCAGTCCACATTTTACAGTTTCAACATCTTTCTTTATTAATAGAAGCCATGTTTTACTGTATATTTGTTATTGATCATTGACTCTATGTGTTAATAATATAGATTTGTATTCATTTCTTTCTTCTCATAAAATATGGATCAGTGGTATCAAATGGTCTGCTCCTTGTCATTCTTAATGCATGTCTCTGACGAGGTCAGGGTACAAAGAGTTGGATCTCAAGCTTGTTTCTCTTGAGGAAAAAGGTTCTTGCCTGCCCAAGCAACCTTCCATGGTAAGAGAAAATAAAGGCAATGGGACAGGATATCCTTTCAAATTGTTGCTCAAGGAAGCCCTAGTGCAATAGAGGAACGAGATGATGGATAGTTTTGCGCAAATCCTTCGAAAACTACCAACATGCGACGGATCTTCCTCGAGCGGAGGCACCGTCCCCTTCAATGTACATATCAAATTTGATATTCCTATATTTGAAGGTCAGATAGATGTATATGAGGTAGACAAATGGTTGAATCTGCTAGAAGGGTATTTTTTTGTCCATAACTTTTCGAATAGAGAAAATATTACTTTTGTGCTCCTCAAAGTCATCCCCCATGTCAAAGATTAGTGGGAAACTTTCTGTGAGCAATAGGAAACAGAGGAACCCTCATTATTTACAGTTGCACTCACCTGGGAGTCCTTCAGGGATGTTATTAACGAACAATACTACCATGTCGGAAGTTATGATGATCTTTATACAAAATGGACCACACTGCAGCAGGAAAGGGACCAAGCAGTGCCAGAGTTCACAAATATATTCCATACCTAGCGCACCAAGTTGGGTATCAAATATTTTGAGCGACATCTGGTGCTCAAGTACCGCGGTGGTATTGATAGATACATCTAGGTAGAAATGGATTTTTTGGACATCTCGTCCTTGGGCGCGGCCTATCGATATGTCATCAAAATCGAGCATAAGTTTAAACAAAAACCACGGAAATTTAGGTATGGGAAGCACTCACAATAGAAGCAAGGCAAGGGTAGAATAACCCATGGAACAAAGAATAGAGAAAATATGGACAACCTCATGATAGCTAGTCTAAGCCACAAACAAAGAAGGACAATGGAAAGATGAAGAAAGATATTGGAAAGTGGTGCGACTTCCATAAGAGCCCCTGGCATAACACTGTTGATTTCCGCTCAAAGTATTCATTAGTGGCTGACATGAAACCTGTGAATCAGATGTGGGTTCTGAATATTAGTCAGAACCAGAAAAGGGGAGATGGATCATTGACGGGAAACCCAGTGTCGTTGTTTCTACCAACAAGATATAGCCCGGTGAACCTGATGAGCCAGAGGAAGGAGAGTGCCTCTTTAATTCATAGATGTGGGTGAAAGGTACCCCACTACACTTCATCATTGATAGCGGTAGCTAGAAGAACCTCATCTCAAAGGAGGTCATCAAGTGTCTGGCCTTATTGACAATGTTGCACATGCATCCCTACACCATTGGATGGCTCCACCATGGAAGTGATCTTTGCGTCAGCCAACAGTGTCGTATGTCCTACGACATCAAGCCCTTCAAAGATGAGGTATTGTGTGATGTTTCTCTCCTTGAAGTTTGTGATGTTATTTTGGGCCATCCTTATTTATGGAAACGTCATGTTGTATATGATTTTAGGCCTCGCAGTGTTATTATTACTTTGGACAGTAAATTGTACAGGATACCCGAGGTAGTCCCACCTAGTGCCATTTCCTTGATCTCTTCCAAGCAATGCAGGAAGGTCATCTCTCAAACTGAGAAATTTGTCTTCTTCGTGATTCTCTCTAAGAGTGAATGAAAGATTTCAGCCACATCCATGGCCTTCGCGGTCGACCTCTCCACGTAGTAGAAGCAAGTGGATAAGGTCATGGAAGAATACAAAGACATCTTCTCCTCACCTATGGGGGTACCTCTGCACTGTCAGGTTAAGTGTTCCATCGATTTGACTCTCGATGCACTGCTACCCAATGGGCCAATCTATTGTCGATTTCTGTTAGAAAATTAAGAGATCAAGCGTCAGATCCAAGAACTGCTCCACAATGGGCACATATGAACCAACTCATCACCTTATGGAATCTCAATCGTGCTTGTGCAGAAGAAATACGGGACCTAGTGACTATGCATTGATTATCAGGCCCTAAATGAAATCACAGTTAGGAATCGGTACCCGATTCCCCAAATCGACGATCTCCTCAATCAGCTCAAGGGGGGCCAAATACTTCAGTAATATTGATCTGAAGTTTGGCTACCATCAGGTCCCAATAGAGCAGACATATGTATCGAAGATTGGCTTCAAGTCAAAAGAAGGTCTTTTTGAATGGTTGGTCATGCCATTTGGTTTGAAAAATGCACCAGAAAATTTCATGAGGATGATGGACGATATCTTATGGTCATTCACCAATTCTTTTGTAGTGGTGTATCTATATGAAATCCTCATCTTTAGCAAGACTTGGGAGGAACACTTGCAACATATTCAACTGGTTTCACACACTCTACGATAGCACAAGCTATATGCCAACTTAGAGAAATACTCCTTCGGCATGGAAAGGGTCCAGTACCTATGTTACATCATTGATAAGCATGGAGTGCATGTGGATCCAACCAATATCCAGGTCATCCTTGATTGACTAGCCCCAACCACACTCACTAATCTTTGAAGCTTCTTAGGCCTTGCCAATTTCTATCGCAGGTTCGTGTTGGGATTCTCCCATATTGCATGGGCCCTCGGTCAAGTAACCAGGGGTGGTGGTAAGGAAAAGTTTGTGTGGGGCCTATCCCAACAACAAGTGTTTGATGATTTGAAGCAATGCTTGTGCTAATCCCTAGTGCTTTCATTACCTGACCTACAACAACCCTTTGAGATCGAGACAGATGCTCCAGACTATGTTGTGGGTGCAATTCTCACTCAGCACGGCCACCCCATGGCCTATCATAGTGAGATACTATCATATGTTGTTCGTAAGTACCCTACTTACCAAAAATAAATGTACTCCATTTTGTAAGTCTGTCGCTAATGAAGACCTTACATTTTCGGGAAGGAGACAGTCATCCACATTGATTATAAGCCATTGCACTTCATGCAGACACAAGGAAAATTGCAGAATGACCACCATCAGAAGTGGTCCACATACTTGCAGCAGTTCCACCTCAACATCAAGTATAAGACAAGAAGTACCAATCGTGTCGTTAATTGCCTCAGCCAACCTCCAGTTGCGGCACTCACCACGGTGCTAGACTCTTATAGCCACAAGACCTCCAGATGGCCCCAACTCTATGAGAAAGATCCTGACTTCGCCACCACCTACCAGATGTTGGGCGTAAACACAATTTCCACTAATTTCCATCTTTAGGATGGGTTGTCGTGTCATCTGGGCCATCTCTGCATTCCATCAAGCGAGTCAGTGAAGCTGATTTGGGAATCCCACTATAGTCGGGTGGTAGGATACTTTGGCATATAAAATATAGTGGCAGTGTTGCAGCAACATTTCTACTGGTTGAAACTTCAACAGGATGTCGGTAGGTATATTAGGTCATGCACTACCTGTGCTATTACCAAACCGGCCACTAAGAAAAAAGGTATGTACACCCCTATGCCTACTCCTGACAAGTCGTGGGAATCCATCTCAATGGACTACATGTCGGGCCTTCCATCCACCAAGCAGGGAAATGATTGTATTTTTGTGGTTGTTGATCACTTTTCCAAGATGGTGATTATGGTTTCCTGCAAGAAGAGCATCATCACAGAGGCCACTGCCAAGCTTTTCTTTGAAAAAGTTTGGGTACATTTTGGAATACCAGAAACCATTATCTCAGATCGAGATAGTTGGTTCCTCAACACATTCTGATCGAGCCTATGGTCACTGTTGGACACCAAGCTCACCAAATCCACTGCCTTACACCCCTAGACAGATGGAAAAACCGAGGTCGTCGACCAGATGATTGTGCATATCCTGCACCTGTACAATTCCAAGCACCCCCGCACATGATATGAGAATATTCCCTTTGTTCAACACAACTACAACAAATCCATACATAGCTCAATCAGCCACAACCCCTTTCACATGGGGATGAGATTTCAACCATTGGGTCCCATGGATGTTGCACTACCCCTTGCGGCCATCCAAGAAGACTCATCCCATGCTCAAACTGAAGATGAAAAAGCCACCCGGTTCATTGAGAAGATCTAGCAAATCTACCAATAGGTTCAAGATATTTTACAGAAATCCAATTCCAAGTACAAGCAATGCCATGGTCAACATCGGGTGCCACACAAGTTTCAGGTGGGAGACAAAGTTTGGTTGCACTTGCAGAAAGAACACCTTATAGGGCCCCATCAGAAGCTTCATCCACTCCACCGTGGAACTTACATCATCACCAAGGCTATGGGAGACAATGTTTTTGAGCTCAATATTCCCCCCTTCCTTGGCCTACATGTGATGTTCAATGTGGATCTCCTTCAACCATATTTTCCACCATTATAAGACACATCAGAGATAGCAGAACAATTGAAACCAACAGAGATCAACCCTAACTGCATGGAACAGACATCCACTGATCATATCGTGGACACGCAGATCAAGGGAACTCGCCAACAGAGGATCTATCTTTATTAGGTTGTCAAAGCAAGGAAACTCCTGCACCAAGGCAAGTGGCTCACCCGGGGCCAAATTCAGCATAAATTTCTTCATCTTATGGGGAACTCAACGCAATGGAGAAAATTGATTCCTAAGGGAGGAGGATTGATCCACGTGGATATTGGTGGCCACCCACCTATTCCAACTGGCTCATCTTGGCAGTTTTTTCCTAGTTTTTGGGTCGTGAACTTTAGGAGTTGTTTTGAGGCCCTAAACAATGTTTTTAGGGTTCACCACAATTATACTATAAATAGAGTCAGATTCTGATGGCATAATGTGTAGTCCTCGGATATGCCTTTCTAATGGGCTATCGTGCATCTAAAATGGAGATCATATGCAAAAGTTACAACCCCATGAAGTTGATGTACCAACTTACCCCAACGGGGCCCACGTGACTCTTGGTGATTCATCTCCTAGGGTTAGGTTTTTGGATGTATAGAGTTTTGGAATTCATGTTTATTGTAAAAATGATTTCGGATCCTCATGGTACTCATCTTCTTGTGAATAAGCGCATTTGTCACATCTCTTCTCAGAGATAAGTCGCCATCATTCTAGCAAGCTTCTTTCAATCTACATTTTACAGTTTCAACATATTTCTTTATTAATAGAAGCCAAGTTTTACAGTGTCTCTGTTATTGGTCATTGAATATTTGTGTTAATAATATATATTTATATATGTGTGTGTGTGTGTGTGTGTGTGTATTCATTTCGTTCTTCTCATAAAATATGGATCACATCTGACATCCTTTCCTGAAGCTATTCTTCAACTACATAACTGAAATCTCTCTAAGGACTACAACTCTTGGAATGCCTTGAATATTTCCTTGCTTCCCTTCCTCATCAAGACATGTGATCATCTTGTTGTATCAGTCTAGGACAACATGATGTTTTCCCAACCAATCCATGCCAATTAGACAATCATATGAACCCAATGGTATGATGTTTACATCCACCTTTGTATTGAGTCCATTCATGTCTATCAAACAATTTTAACCAACCCGTTGATTTTCCTCTTTGCCCACATGGCTAACTGAAATAACCAAGATTTATTATGCTTACTTCTTTGCAAGTGAAATATTTCAACAATGTTAGCATTTGTGTAACTATGGTTAGCTCCAAAATCAATTAAAATTGCTATGGGCTCATTATTTATCTTACCTTCCACTTCAATCATGGGAGATTGATATTTATCTTGCTTATTATCCAAGGCTTCATAAATCCTTGGCATGCTTCTACCCATGTCTTCCACTATTTCATCCTCTTGAATGTTTTGGACAGTTCTCATTCTTTTTTCTTTGTGAGGGAAATCCCTATATAGATGATTTCCCTCACATCCCCAACATTGCACCGGCTACTACCTTGGCCTTTTTCCAAATGAATCTATAGTCTTGTGTTCATTTTGACTAGACCTTATTGATTTTCTTGGGAATTAATCCTGAAAAAGGGTGGCTTAAAACCCTTTTGTCTTTTATCCTTTTTACCCTTCATCTTTTCATTCAAAGCTTTTTGGAAAACTAGTCTTCCTTTGCTTTGCTCATACAGATGCCTTGTTCTCCTTATGGTTTCCTCCAAGGTTTTGCGGTTATCATATTGAATATTATCACTATAGAAAGAGGGTAACCACTCATAAACATTTGGATTTTGATCTTCTCATCCTTGATGAAGTCAACATACTTTAACAACTCAAGTAACCGCTTCTCATATTCCTCCATTGTCATGGTTCCCAACTTGTGTTCAAAGAACTCTTTTATCTTTCTTTCATAGTAATGCTCAGACAAATATTTCTCTTGGAAATATCCCTTGAACTGTCTCTGTTGGAACATAGAATGGATTTTAAAAACAAAATTTTAATTTTTTTACAATAGATGTTTTGAATTTTACTTGCGTGAGGGTATTCATATAAAATTTTCAGAGTTTGGCATAGGTTCCTTTTGGTTTCCTAGTTTGAGTGATTTTTTGTTTTCATAATTTTCCATTTTTAATAATCTTATCATCTCTATATCCACGAGAGCTTTTTGGCGATATAAATTTTTCCTCATTTCGACCCCGAGATCAAAAGTTATAACCTTTTGAAGTTTTGCATTTTTTTCATTGTTTTGATGGTGTGGCAGCACTGGATTATCATAGTCCACACGACGCCCTTATTTTACCGCCACATGTCACCTATATGGGTGACACATCAATTTTTTGGGTTTTGATCATTTTGTTTTAAATTTTATTCTAATTTGATTATTGTAAATATTATTATTTTATTGTAAATATTGTTTTATTTATATTTTATTATTTTTATATATTTATTATTGTTATATTTTTTATTTTTTATTTATTTTATTATTTAAATATATGTTAGAGCTATCTTTTTGTTTGAAATTTTAAATTTTTTACAATAGATGTTTTGAATTTTACTTGCTTGAGGGTATTCATATAAAAAATTTGGAGTTTGGCATAGGTTCCTTTTGGTTTCCTAGTTTGAGTGATTTTTTGTTTTCATAATTTTCCATTTTTAATAAACTTGTCATCTCTGTATCCGCGAGAGCTTTTCGGTGATATAAAATTTTCCTCATTTCGACCCCGAGATCAAAAGTTATAACCTTTTGAAGTTTTGCATTTTTTTCACTGTTTTGATGGCTTGGCAGCACTGGATTATCATAGTCCACACGAAGCCCTTATTTTACCGCCACATGTCACCTATATGGGTGACATCAATTTTTTGGGTTTTGATCATTTTGTTTTAAATTTTATTCTAATTTGATTATTGTAAATATTATTATTTTATTGTAAATATTGTTTTATTTATATTTTATTATTTTTATATATTTATTATTATTATAATATTTTATTTTATATTTATTTAATTAATATGTTAGAGCTAGGGTTTTGATCATTTTGTTTTAAATTTTATTCTGAGTATTGTAAATATTATTTTTTATTGTAAATATTATTTTATTTATATTTTTTTATTTTTTTATATTTATTATTTTATTTCATATTTATTTAATTAATATGTTAGAGCTCTTTGGCACTTACCACCACATGTTTCCTATATGAGTTACACATCAATTTTTTGGGTTTTGATCATTTTGTTTTAAATTTTATTGTAATTTAATTATTGTAAATATTATTATTTTATTAGAAATATTTGATTATTGTAAATATTGTTTTATTTATATTTTATTATTTTTATATATATATTATTTTATTTTATATTTATTTAATTAATATGTTAGAGCTCTTTGGAACTTACCGCCATATGTCACCTATATGGGTAACACATCAATTT
>SNQJ01S0031240.1:14306-48929 GCA_010110895.2 Picea sitchensis | reverse complement strand
GTATATTTGTATATAAACTTTAATAGTTTGCCCTTCCCATGCATGTGGGATATCTATTTTTTTAATTATTTTTCAAGTTTACACAATGCACTTGTTGTTCATCAATTTGAACTAAATTGTTATAGGACCTTGATTTCCAGAGGTCATATCTTGAGATCCGAGGCATAAAATTGGGTATTTGAGGACTCATTGGAAAGCCAAGATCAATGAGACCAATATGGAAACATTTATTCAGCCAAATATGATCATTAATTGCTCCAAACAGTTAGAAGAAAATAGGCTACGAAATTGAAACACTTTGAGTTTCCCATTTGAATTTTTAACAAAGCTTGACTCTCAAAACGATTTTCTGTTGGGATCTCATTCCAGATTATTCATTTTTCAATGATGCAATAGTTGGAAAATGTTTGTTTTCTTTGTTTAGACCTATGATTCATTTTTATTTTTGAAAAGGTAATTATAATAATTTTTAGTATTGTGTTTTTGCTTCGATTTTTAATAATATTTTTGCAGAGATTGGAGATAAAAAGATTTACAAAGGAGGAGGACAACAAGTCAATCAAAGGTGTTGAGAGATCCAAATCCCCTTCAACTATAATCCTATTTGGAAAATTTGTTCCAGATTTCAAGGTAGATTTCAAGGCATCAGTTGAGCAATTATTTCCAGGAATAGAGGTAGTCATTCAACATTGGAGGGAAATAAAATGAGCAACTGAAGATTGAGCTAAGGGAGGGAAACTTAGGAATACTTTTGGCAGCAAGGTTGCATTCTTTGTAAAATCTTATGTGGTTGTTGTAAATATTCTTAGACAACAAGCATTAATTCATTGGATTCATTGCTCATTTTACTTAAAGCCTTGTCCTTCTTTCCTTTTTTTATTTTAAGCTTCTTATTATGTCATCATTGTTCATTTTTATTTTGTTGTAAGATTGTTGTTAGGGTTAAAGGTGTGACAACTTAGTACAACATCCATTGTTACAGATATAAAGGAGGCTTTAAGATCTCAGATTTCCATATATATGCTATGAGCTTTGACTGGACCTGAGTTTTTGTTGTTAAACATTAAGAATGAGAGAGGAGTTGTTTCTTTCTTTTCATATAAAAACAATCTTAACCCTGATATTTTGTTTTACATGCTCTCACTTTGGTTTTTCTAGATTCATCATTGATAATGCCCAACAAATTAATTATTCCTCATTTCAAGTTTGTAGAGATTGTTTTTTTCCCTCTGTAAAGTATGAGATTTCAATGTTTTTCTTCCCTTCTTCTATCTTTCATGAACTAGTTTTTGTGCTCTGACAGATGAGACTCCATGCCCAATAGATTTAGGCTACTGATCTAAGAGGTTTACAACCATTTATTCGATATGTTGTCTTATTTCATATGCCATGTTTAACCTTTTTTATTATTATCTTAAATATGGCCATTGTGCATTTATGTTTAAGTGTTGCTTGGAAGGGCCAATTTGTCAATCAGAAGTTGATAGAAAATGTGCTAGACATTTCTCTTTTACAACCAAGAGAAATCTCTAGTAACAACAACCTCCATGAGATTATTTTCTCATCGAGGTTCTTGGATTGCTTAAGCTGATCCCACCACATGGTTGCCTTCCCTTGCAAGTGGTAGGTGGAAATCCTAGCTTCTACCTGGGATGGATAATCATGTAGCTGGAAATATTTCTTCATTTCCAACCGCTAGGCCTCAACATCTTCTCCTTTCTTGTGCTCACCATTGAAATTTGGTGACTTAATCTTCCTGAGTTCACCCTGCAAGATGTTTGCCTCGGGTATTCTCCTTTGCCTCCAAACAAGAGACACACTTGAGCTGCTCCTTGGACCTGAACTTGCATGAGTTCTTCTAGTGGAAATCCTTGGAGTATGATGGTATCTATTCATGCTTCTAGACTACCTATCATTCCCATGATCATCTCTTTCGCTATGGGATCTTGATGTTGAAAATTGTCTAGCACTAGTTGTTTGCTTGGTGCCAGAGTCCTTGTTAACTTGCTTTTGTAGTATATTTAGGATTTGAAGTATCTCTTCTTGAGCCTTCTTGATCCTCTCAATATCGAACCTATAGCTCTACACTTCTTTTTGCAGTCTTCTCATAGTCAAAGTCCCCTGCTTGTCTCTTCTCCCATTAGAATTAATCTCAGCATTACCCATGGTGGTATGCAGACCTCCAATTTATTCTTCATGGCTGTAAAAACTTTGAGCATCCTCCATGTTTCTAGTTCTCATATAGGAACTAAATTATGCTTTTATGTATCTCTAATTCTGCAAGAATGTGCATGCAATAATTGTTGTTAGAATTAAGTATATTGCAAAATATTTATCAATTAGATTATAGGTCATTCTTCATTTTAAATTATGAAAAATATTAACACACTATTCCCAAGTAAGATTCTTTAAATGCATTCATTTTTTAAACAACTTTCCAACGACTATTCGTTTGCTCCAATCCGAGCTCCGAGTTGAAAATTATGGTGGCAAAATAGTGAAGGAATATTCATTAGCACGTACAAAACATAGTAGCAATAATCAACAACCGTCTAATCATTTCTTGACTAGATCTGCATCGTTGATCTGTCTTAATGGATTCACCGCGGATCCAAGTCATATCTCTTCTTCATTTCGGGATTTTGTGTTCTCCAATTTGCACCCTCTAGTTTCGTCGCACTCACTTTGCACTTATACTTAGAAACTTTACTATATTCACGGACACGTAGGTGGTGGACTCACGGACTCATAGTCTATATTCATACCTTCCATGAACCCGCCACCAACACTTAGCTTCTTTTTCCTTCGTGAACTCGCAGATGCATAACTTTGTAACCTTCCTTTCATAAGTCCATCCGAGAAGTCTAAACACTTAACCATTTTTCCATCTACATGGACTTGTGGAATCATAATCTTGTAACCTTTCTTTCATAAGTGCATCTGAGAATTCTCAACACTTAAAAAAATTTCCATCTACACGGACTCGCAATAGCTTAACACTTAGACAAATTCCAAGATCTTACCGCGGTTTCGTGGGACTGACAGTTGGTCTGCCACATGGCTCCACATCACCTGCCAACTGTCATCCCAAACAACATGTACCTTCCACCATGGAAATACACGTCTTTCTTCTACCACGTCAGCTGACATGTGGCCTCCATGTCATGTCGACATCATTGTATGGAAAAATACTCAAAATTTTCCGATTTTGCTTCTGTTTGAAATTTCCAAAGATGCTCGATTCTTCACATTACCCATGAAATTTCTCTCAATTTTACCGTAGTAATTTAATAAAACAAGTTGCAAACATACTCTAGAATTAATTCTCTACGAATTTTCTCTTTATCATTTTGCTAACTTGGCCCATCTAGGCTCGGTGTTGAAAATTGGGCTCTGACCACTTTGTAACGTTCCCAGCCACCTAGGATGGGCCACGCCACAAACAAATCTCCCTTTTTAAAGCTCTAATACCACTTTGTAACATTCACATCCACCCAGGTTGGGCCACACCACACAAAACTCTCCCTTTTTACAACTCTAATACCACTTTGTAACATTCTCAACCACCCAGGCTGGGCCATGCCACACAAAAATATCCCTTTTTACAGCTCTGATACCATAATGTAACGTTCCCCAACCCAACCGAGGGACCTTACAGTGCGGAATACACATAAAAACGAAATTTCTATTAACTAAAGTAATTCTTTTACAATTAGTCGATTTCCTGTAGCTTACAACTACAATTTTAAAACAGATTTAGCTATTGTTTATTACCACAAAACAGATGCATCTAAATCATGTTAATAATCAACATTAAATGCAACTAAACTAATCATTACAACAACATATAATTCATTCTCATTTACACAGAGTTCATGCACAACAATAACACATGTAAATAACTCAACAATAAGATAAAACACTTATCTTTAACCAAGAATTGTGCAACCAACTGCTTGGGACAGACGATCCAACCAACCATAGACTAACTGTTCCAAATCTCAACATCCAGTCACCCCCGAGCTGAGGCTAGTAATCCACAAAAGAGGGTGGTCTCTCATAGTCCACTCACATCTCATAAAACTCATAACCCAACTGATATTCTCCTACAACTGTCCTGATTTTTCTCCCAGTTCTCTTCCTCCTGACCTGCCCAACCCAAGGAATGCACCATTCATTTATTAGGGATAACCCAAGGGATGTGCCATCTATTTATCAAGGTTAACCCAAGGAATGTGCCATTTGTTTATCAGGGTCTCTGTGGCACAGGTAGCTAGGAATCTCTCAGCTAGGAACTCAAGGAAACTTGTTGCTACGAAAACTACCAACAAACCAATCAACAAAAACTTGTTGTTACAGTGCAACTCACTTTGAAGTTCACTCTTTAGGCCTGACGACCTGGCTCTTCAATATTTAGTTCCAAAATTCTCCATATATGTTCCATCTTGCTCTAGAATCCGCTCTCCATGTTCGCAGCTACTTCAATCTCTCCTTCTTGCTCTCATGCACACAAAATTTTCCTCCCACGAACTGTTGTCCCAACCCATACAAATTTCCTCCCGTTGACTTGCCTTTCTTGACTCACATGCTTCCCCAAGATGATTTTACTCAACCCCCATATGCCTAATAACTCTGGGATGTGACCACTCACAACCACCCTCTTACATGTATTCAATGATTGGCTTTGGGAACACTCAATCAGAAATTGGAAGGTTCATATACAATTAGCAAGTTTAGGAAAATGGGTTGAATTAATATACATGGGTAATTGCCCCTTTGACCCCTCTTGGCCATTATTCTAGACACTTCCCCCTATTATGGATTAATTTAGCCCCCATGTCTTGTCAATGTCCCCTTAGAAGTTGACATCGCGTTTTATTATTAAAACATAGAGATGCAATTCATGTATTACATCGATTGGTCGTAGCCACATATTATATCCACATAAGCATTAATTAAACTGGGGATTATAATGGGGATGTCACACTTTTCCTTTTTTCACCTTGGTGGTTGACATTGTGCCCTAATAAGTGGTCACCCTTGGGGAAAGGTTTGCTACTGGGAGGTCTCCTTAATGAGTCATCGTACAATTCCCGATCATACTTATCATTTTCCACACTTCATCCTTTTCGTCTCCTCATCTTTTGGGATTTTTGGGTGTGTTGACCCAAGAAGGGATTGTACCTCATTTCATGGGAAGAAGGGGTTGAATGCCCAGAGGCTTGTAGCTGAAAAAAGATAAAATCCAATCGTAAACCTTCTAGATGCTCGCCTAGGGATCTCGAGGATAATGAAATTTCTCTCACAAAAAACTAATGGGACTTGTATGACAAATAACTAAATAATCATGCCAACCAAAGTAGAGAATGTGTGGGAAATGTTTTTCATGCTTAGGTAGAAGTCCCACACATTGTCTTCAACTTGGGGAAGCACAGTGTGACCAGGGTATAGTCAAGGTGGGCAATGTTTTTCATGCTTAGGTAGAATTCCCACTTTGGCTTCAACCTGGGAACACTTTAATTAATTAATGGTAATGGAATGGATTGGAAAAAGGTTGCATTGAAAATGAAGGTGCAAAACACCCTCTACAAAGGCACCCATAAGTGAGATAATACGAACCCTTGTATGTCATGAAACCCATGCCCAAAGGTTTTACCCCCATCCACTTCATATTTTTTGCATGACTTAGAAAGGGTCCACCTAGGACACACTCCTTGACTTGAAGAATGACTCACCCAATAGGTCGCCATGACAATCCTCCCATACCTAAACTTGGAAAGTTGCATAAGGCCTTTGAGCACTTGTTTGGTTTGAAAAGGTAGTTTTTATGCACATATTTAGGTGGCTCTTGTATTAAATGTGATTTTACTTGGCATGATACATTTGACTTAAGACCCTTAGAGGGAGCATTCATTTGTCTTTGTAGGACCT
This sequence comes from Picea sitchensis, assembly GCA_010110895.2. Taxonomy (NCBI): domain Eukaryota; kingdom Viridiplantae; phylum Streptophyta; class Pinopsida; order Pinales; family Pinaceae; genus Picea; species Picea sitchensis. The sequence continues at coordinate 42,998 of SNQJ01S0031240.1, read as the reverse complement.
AGTTTGGTGGACGTTTTTGGAGGAACAAGCCTAGCTTGGGCCTTCATTGGGGCTTGAAGCCCACAGAGAGGATGCCATGACCCACACCTTGGAAGTTGACATATGATGGACATTTCCTTTGGAGGAAAGATAAGACACCTTGAAGGAAGATACCTAGCCCTCACCTTTCCCAAAGATTTTCCTTTGAGACCATGTGCTACACTTTTGGGCTTGATGTCTTGGGGCTAGGGTTTTGGTAATCATGGTGAGGTTTGATGATGAATTGGCATGGGTGATGGAGAGGAGGACATTTATCATGGTGACACATGGCCTTTGGAGGCCCCATATCTCCTTCAACGACCCAACGACTTGTTCAAAATGCCAAAACGTCACCCCTTAGGGGCATGACGTCATGTTTTTAGGGTTTCTTCTTGTGTAAAATCAAGTTTTGAACTGTAAAGGGGAAATTAGATGAGGTCGGGCTCCCTAATTATGTTTTACCCTAAAGTTATGTGGACAAACTCTATTTTGAGGTCTAGTATAAATAAAGGACCTAGATCGTTTCATTTTGATAACATTCTTACTTGAGAATAAGAAATTCTTGGCTGAAATTTCCTCCCTCTTTGGGCATTTTTGTAATGTCCCCATTTTTGGACATTATTATGTTAGAGAGTGTTATGCCTACCAGAGTAGCCAGATGGGGGTGACAATGAGATTAGGAGTTATTGAGGGGTTTTATTGGGCCCGACTTGCATCGTACATCATATTTCATCATCAGGATCCATTTCGCACAACTTGTCTTTGGTTTCGTTACATTTCGACGATTTTCATAATTTTGAGTTATTATGGGTCATATTTTAATTAATTTCACTAAGAAGGTCATTTTGGGCATAACACTTGGAGAAACCTCTTAGTGTAATAGCTCATAGCAATCGGGAGAAAGAGCACTACAGGATTAGATGATTAGAAGTGACTTTCAATGGCCGGAGAAGCCATAGGGACGAATAAATCACTTTTTAGAGGCAAAAAGGTTAATTAATTAATACAGTGATTTAATTAAGGAATAATAAAAATAAAGTAAAAGTCACTTGGAGAGAAAAGGTGAACATGGGGGATAAAAGAGAGATATGGGCCTCTATTCTCTTATTATGTTGATTATCATTTTGATGTTTGGCTTCTTGCTAGAGAGCCCATGATACTTGGGGATTTTGAGGGTTTTGAGGGTTTTGACTACACAAACCCTAGAGATCAGCTCCGTGGTGAAAGATCCCACCTTTCTTGATCCAAGATTGGCCAAGGAGATGAAATATTCCTCCCTCACCGTTCTACATCAGTTTAGAAGTACTTCAACCATCGGTTTGTGAAGAAGGACGCATCATAGAGGGTTTTCTGCAGAGAGGATGCACCACTCAGCCAAGAGAGATTCGATTTGGTCTTAGGAGGTTGGGTTTGGACCAGATCTTGATTGGGGACTCTTGGCCATCATCAGGGCGAACCTTTTGGCACTTGTGGGGGGTTTACAACCTCCATATTTATTTATTTTGATGGCTGGGAGAATTTTGTTAAGGAGGGCACATTGGGGGTTTGAGATCCCATGATTTATCAGAAGATTTGTCATCTACAGCCAGGGGATCTTCACATATGATTTAACCATCATCATATCTACAAGTTGCATCCATTTCCTGAAGGTTTACATAAGCTTTTATTGTGCATATTTCAGCAGGGCGAATTTCAGCATGAGGGCACATTTCTTGGTATGGTAGAATTGATTTTGGAGCAATATATTAGCCATTTTGGGCAGCCATCATTAAGGATCATTGAGTAGGATTACTCTTGATATTTCCTTGCATTTTGAGGGCATTACAACCCTATTTTGTAGTTGTTATATTCCTTGGATCAGATCTGGAAATTACTGTGTGTTGGACAGCCAAGTGCATATTAAATAAAAAAAAGGATTTGAGGTACTATCTTACGGTTTTTAATAGTTATTAGCTTATGGTTTATTTGGTTACCATTGCATGTGTTTTCCTTATATATTACATGAAGAAATATGGGCCACATACATCAGAAAATACATTTAAATGAATGCTACAACCATTGCACACAAAGTGTTTGATAAAAACACCTCAACCAATCGCTGCAAATAAACATAACAACCAACACAAATTCATAACAACCACTCATTAGGAAGGGTTTCAGGTGTTGCATGTGATGTGCTTGACATAAAATTCATCCCTTAAACTTGAGTTAATTGGGACAACAAGTGTTAAAGTGATTTCAAGGGAGTTGGGAACTTATATGCCAAGTGTTTGACGAAATTCCTCAACCACATAGATCTGATTTTTACATCAGATTTGGTTGGGAACATTACAATTTGGTATTTCTCTCTCTCTCTCTTGTGCAAATTTTGGATGATTATCTTGTCTATTGTGGAGCTAAGTGGTGTGCTACCCTCTTGGAGGCTTCTATCTTACACGTTGATGAAATTTACTTGTTAAATGGGGGTTTTATCTTGCTATCTTGTGGAATTGGTAAGAACTTTTCTGCATTTGTTGGTAATTTCTTCTTGTTTCATCTTGTTCTTGTCTAAAAAACCCCTGGAGGAGTATAAGGGCATACACTCTCCACCAATTTCATCGTAATTTTTATTGGATAAGCCATTTTTTCAAGGTTGTTAGGAGGAGTAAAATGGCTTACACCCTCCTAGATTTACCTTGTTGGGTTTGATTGCTCTAGGGGGTAAAAGGGCTTACACCCCTAGAGAAGTAGTGGATCCAAAATCATACATCTAAGACTCCATAAACCAATAGATTAAGCACTAATCTAAAATTGCATTGGAGAAACAAAATCGTTGCATTGGGAAACATGATTTGTTGAGATATTTCATTTGTCTAAAGTGGATTCAATTCTATATGCTATTAGCTTGCTTGAGCCACTAGGGCGTCTAGCTTAGCCAAGGATTTCTTTATGTTGTTATAAACTTATACTACAGCCACTAGGGCTACTAAAAAATCACTCTCTAATCTCTTATATCTCACTCTTCTACCATTGAAAATAGTTGGCTACTTGCTATTGTTAATCTACTTGGTATTGACTATCTTTTGGGCAAGTTGTTTGCTGATTTATTTGAGTAGAAGTTAATGTTGTAGAAAATATTTTGCTACTACCAATTGGCTGCCCTAAATTACTTTTTGATAATATTATTTTGCAGCCTCATTTTTCCATCAAAGTTTATCCTTAAGTATTGTAAAATTATCTACTTATTTTGTGCTTCATTGTCCAGTAAATTTTGGTGCTTTTGATGGTCAATTATGCAATTAACAACTCTTTCCTTTGCGGTTATATATATTTGTTTACTACTGTAATTTAGGACAACAAGCTTCATTTGCTTGTCCCTTTGATTATCTGGCTTGTATCTCGATAAATTGTCTTGCCTTGGGCAGGTATAACACTCTCTTGTAGGTACACTATACTTTGGCAACCTACCTTTATCAACAAGACCCTTTTCCAAGCTTCTTTCCACTTCCAAACTTGACCTGTAGGGGTTTCACTCTCCATTACTTCACTTTCCATCTCAATCCCCCTAGGGTCACCATGATTCCTCCCTTGTGGTGATTTATCATCACTAAAGTGAGGGGAGTATCTATCTAAGGTGATAATGGGTAGTTACTCCCATAGTTGTCTCACGTTTGTGGATTGGTCGAGATTTTCCCAACCTACAATCTGTGCGATAACAAATGGAAGCACAAACTACCATCACTTATGTGGGGTTAGGGCACTATCACTCTATCCAACACATGTTCCTTCTAGAGGTCCTAGAGCATGACTAGTTTGTTATGCATCCTGAACTTAAAACTCCGCGATTTCTTAAACTTTTATTATATATAATATGTATAATGATTTTTTATGATTTATCCTCTACTTTTGTGACATGATGAGAAAAATGACATGCATATTCTTCTATGTCATCTCTATTTTGGGAAAAGTTCTCTTATACAAATTAGAGCACACTCATCATTTACCTTTTCTTTACACTCATATATATATATATATCATAATTCATGGGTCTCTTTTCTACAAATGACTTAGAGCTCTTGCTATGTGTGTCTTCTACCAACGTGGATTCACTCAATCTATGGTTGTATATATATCTTCTATGGGTCTTCTTCTATTTAATGAGGTTCCTTCTTTCACAATTATGTTCATGTATAAGTGTTAAGCTACGTAATGCATTTGTTCTCATCAGTAGTCATTCCTTATATTCATATATTATACTTTTAAATCTTTTAATATTAGGCTTCTTTCCAACTCTTCACTTATGAAATATTCTACTTTTCATAATTTATTTTAATTTATTTTATTTTATAAAGTCACCATATATACTTCATAAAAGTAAATTTAGTTTTACATAGTTCTCTTTCCTTGAAACTTTGAGATAATCACAATATAGTGTGAATCATTTTGACTCACTCCTTACATTCATGTATTAGGCTTCCCAATCTTTGAAACTTTGAGTGATGATCACAATATAGTGTGAATCATTTTGACTCATTCCTTACATTCATGTATTAGGCTTCCCAAATGTATTGGGCTTCTCTCCAACATATTATACTTTTCATAATTTATTTTGTTAAATATATATATATATATATATATATAAACTTCATAAAAGTAATTTAACTTTACATAGTTCTCTTTCCTTGAAACTTTGAGTGATGATTACAATATTGAAACTTTGAGTGATGATTACAATATAGTATCATTTTGAAGTCTAGATATTACTATTCTAATAGTATGTTTGATTTCGGAGTACATTAAAAAGTTGAGAAAAAGGTAGAAATAGGCTTAATGATAATAAAATGATATAATCTAGGTGAGGTCGTTTTTTAACCTTCTCTTAATTTCTTTTTCGTGTAAGATAAAAATATAAGAAACATATAAAAATTTAATGGACAAATCATATGATAATTTAAATGTAAAATTTGTAATATATAAATCTAGCTATATTTATATTAGTATGTCATATTAAAAATGTACAAATACAATTAGTTAAGACCTGCTATGTAACATCCCCAGTCACCCATGTCGAGCCATGTTATTCCAGAAAATGCTTTTGTTCTCTACTCAACATACTGTAACATACCCAGCATCCAACTGAGCTATGCCACATAAATTTTTCGAACTGCATGCAATTAAAACATATACACACAGAACTCTTGCGGAAATTTATATATAAAACGTAAACAGACAAATACGTTATGTAAATGCACGGATTCATACTGAAATAACAGTAAACATATGCATACATCATATACAGGCAATACCCATAAATATAAAGACAACTATAACCACACATAGGATAAACCCATAAAAACAAACATGTAAATAATAATGCAGCATGTAAATGTGTCACACAATTGACATTTATCTTGGTAAGAATATCACCAACTGCGTGCAGACCTTCCACGAACCTCCTAGACTTAGACCACATTGCTCATCACTCTCAGCAGTGGGTCACCCCCGAGATGGGACTAAACTCCACACGGGTAAAGGGGTTCCTAACCAGGATGACTATCTCAGACAACAGGAAAGACTCTGTCACAGGTGCCAACTCAAACTAACATCCTACAGTCCCTCATTCCCCACATGCCTATCCCACCCTAGGAAGTGTGCTCATTCTCTGCTCAATAGTCCTTTGGCTGCCCCACTTCCTTTCCAAGCTTCATCAACAGGCCGGACAGGAAGTCTCGGAGCCTTGTAGTTGTAGTTTAGCACCTTCAGGAAATCAATTCCCGACAATTCTCTCACCCAGAGAGAAATTATTCACAGGCCTGACAACTCGCTTCTTCAATATTCCACGGGCCTGACAACTCGCCTCTTCAATATTCCACGGGCCTGACTACTCGCTTCTTCAGTCCAACTCCCAAGCTAACTAGCTACACCGACAGGTATGGTTATGGATACAGGTTCAGGTACAGTGACATGAAGGTACGGGGGATAGCTCAATGAGTGTGTGAATGATCATGGAATGGCTCATTGAATGATGGAAGGAATGGTGGTTGAATGATGGAAAATGAACTAAGTCCAAACAATATGTATGCATGTCCCCAACTTGACACTTGTCATGTTGGGAGCTACTTTGTCCCACTTGTCCCCATCCTTAGAACTTAGGATAAAATAATTATCCATACTTTATACTTAAGAAATATTAATATAATATTCATTTTTGGCTTAATATCCCTAACTTAGCCCCTTTCCCTAACTAGTGGAGTTTAGTCCCACATACTCTTTTATCATGGTCGGTATGCGCGCAACGATGTATTTTATATTAATGATGAGACATATACAAAAATAGGTGCACTAGTCTTTAGCATCTAGGCTCTCTGTCCTACTACAAACATAAGCCTCCTGGCTTATAATAACTGGCTCACCAGCCTATAAAACACAACATATACACAAAGGCTCCCTGGCCTCAAAATCGCACACACTTAAGTTGTTGCGCGTTGTATCTTGGAATGTGCACACTTCATCATTTTACTGTGCAGTACATGCGCGCACTATGCCATGAAAGATGCATACAAAAATCATATCAAACAACTCACCGGCTTACGTACATTTTCATTTTACATTTACAATTGGGTTCGGACTAGGGATATTACAATCCCCTCCCCTTATTTATGCATTGTCCTCAGTGCATTATGTACACATATACAACAAAAATTTCAAAAATCCTCAAAAAGATGCAGGTATTCTGCCTGCATTGCATCCTCATGCTCCCAAGTAGCATCCTTAGGACCGTACCAGGTCCATTGGACCTTTACAAGCCCTATGGATCGATTCCGAAGCTGTTTTATTTTCCAGTCCAAAATGTGTACCGGATGCACTTGGAAAGTGCCTTCTTGCTCCACTTGAATCACATTCCAATCAATAACATGATTAGCTTCAGGTATATATTTCTTGAGCAAATACATGGAATACATTATGAACAGACATAGATGCATGCAATGCAATCATATAAGATACTGGACCAATCCTCTCTAGGATTTCAAGCAGCCCATAATAGCGAGTTGCCAACTTTGAACAATTTCCCAACTTCAGGGAACTTTTGTTGGCCTTAACCTTCAAGAACACATGATCACCCACTTTAAATTCCCTGTGAGTTCTACCCTTATCGGCATAGTTTTTATGCCTGTCTTGGGAAGCCTTTAAATTTTGTTTTATTTTCAATATTTGCTCCTCCATTTCCCTGAGAAAATATGGCCCAACCACTGCTCTATCTGTTGGGTTATCCCAGCTTACCGATGTGTTGCACTTTCTACCATAAAGTGCCTCAAATGGGCTCATCTTTAGAGATGTTTGGTACCTATTGTTATAAGCAAACTCTACTAAGTGTAGGTAGTCTTCCCATTTTGATGGTTTATCCATCACATACATCCTCAACATATCCTCAATCACTTGATTCACCCTCTTTGTTTGTCCATCTGATTCTGGATGATAAGTTGTACTGAAATTCAAATTTGTTCCAAATCCATTAAATAATCCTTTCCAAAATTTTGAGGTAAATTTTGGATCTCTATCAGACACAATTGTCTTGGGTATGCCATGTAATCGAGCAATTTCCCTCATATAAATATCAACAATGTTGGTTGCCTTGTGAGTGAGCTTAACTAGAATAAAATGAGCAGCTTTAGTAAGCTTATCCACCACTACCATGATAGAATCATGTTGTTTGTTTGTTCTGGGCAGTTTGGTGATAAAATCCATTGTTACAACTTCCCATTTCCACTCAGGAATGGGTAATGGTTGTAGCAAACCAGCTGGGTGTCTATGCTCAGCCTTTACCTTTTGACATTCCAAACATTTGGCAATGAAATCAATAACTTGTTTCTTCATTCTCGGCCAATAATATTGGTTGTTGAGAGCTGCAATAGTTTTCTGATAACCTGGGTACCCAGCATAAGGTACATTATGCATTTCTCTCAATATCAGATTTTTCAATTCATGAGAATTTGGTACATAAATTTTGTCTCTGTACATGAGAATTTCATCATTATCTAGCTTGTATTCTTCAATTTTCTGCTGCAATTTGCCTTGCTATAATTTTGCCATTAATTCCTTGTATTGCAAATCTAATTTTGCAGCCTCTAAAAATTTGTGTTTCAAATTTGATTGGTACATGCTAATGGATGTAGCATGCAATTCATGCACTCTTCTGCTGAGTGCATCAGCCACTTTGTTCTCTTTCCCCTTGATATGCTTTATATCAAAGTCATATTCACTAAGAAATTCTAACCATCTGTTTTGCCTAGCATTTAGAGTTGGTTGATCAAATAAATATTTCAAACCATTATGGTCTGTCCTCAACTCAAACCTTTTCCCCATGAGGTAGTGTCTCCATTTCCTCAAGGCATGCACTATGGCTGCCAACTCCAAATCATGAGTGGCATAGTTCATACCATGGTCGCCAACTCCAAATCATGAGGGTATAGTGTCTTTCTATGCCTCTTCAACTTCCTTTGATTCATACATATAAACTTCATTTTGATTGAGGACCTTTACCAAGTCCTTATTTACATGCATTTGTGCATACAATGAAGTCTCCATTTAGTCAATCCTTAGTATTGGATCACTTGTCAATAATTTCTTCAAGTGTTGGAAACTCTTCACAATCCAATGTCCATTGAAACTTCACACCCTTCTTTTGCAAGGAAGTGATTGGGTGTGCAATCTTTGAGAATCATTCAATAGATCTCCTATAGTATCCTGCAAGGCCCATGAATGATCTAACCTTTGTCACATTCTTTGGCGTTGACCATTCTCTAATGGCTTATATCTTCTTAGGATCCACTTCTATCCCATCCTCTGAAATGATATGTCCCAAATAATGAATTTGTTTCTGATAAAATGAGCACTTGCTCAATTTGGCATACAACTGATGCTCCCTTAATACTTGCAACACCATCCTCAAACGATGCTCATGCTCTTCTTATGATTTGTAATATACAAGGATGTCATCCAAAAAGACAATGACAAACTTGTCTAAATATTCTCGGAAAACACCATTCATTAAGCACATGAAAACAGTTGGTGCATTTGACAACCCAAATGGCACTACTGTGAACTCATAATGACCATACCTTGTCCCAAAGGTGGTCTTGTTGATATCTTCTTCTTTAATCCTTACCTGATGGTATCCAGACCTGAGATCTATCTTTGAAAATATCTTTTCATCCTTCAATTGATCAAAGAGATCATCAATCCTTGGTAGAGGATACTTGTTCTTTACAGTCACTTTATTCAACTGTCTGAAATCAATGCACAATCTTAATGTCCCATCTTTCTTCTTCACGAACAAGACTGGGGCACCCCAAGGTGACACACTTGGGCGTATATACCCCTTCTTCAAAAGTTCTTCAAGCTGCATTTGCAACTCCCTCAATTCTAGTGTACTCATTCTGTAAGGAGTCTTTGACACTAGAGCTGCTCCATGCATTAAATTTATAGAGAAATCAATGTCTCTCTTTGGGGGTAGTCCTGGTACCTCCTTGAACACATCTTCAAAATCTTCCAGGACTGCATAATCTTCCAAATTTGGCACCTTATCTTTAGGTGTCTCTTCCATATGAGCTGCAAATATTTGACACCCTTTTATGTAACATTTCTTCAGCTACAATGCTGAAATTTCTCCGATGGTTACTGCCCTAAGAATTCCCTGAACTTTCCTTAGGTTCCCTTCATCATCCAAGAAAGTAAATGCCTTGTTATGATAGTCTAGGATAACTTGATGTTGGTCCAACCAATCCATCTCAATTAGACAGTCATAGGAACCTAAAGGCAAGATGTTCAAATATGCCCTGGTGTTCAGTCCATTCATGTCCATAAGACATGACTTCACCATTTCATTAACTTTTCTTTTGGCTCCGGTAGCCAGCTGCACCAACCAATATTTCCCATGCTTTCTTCTTGGCAAATGCAAACTTTCCACCATCTTAGAATATATATAGCTATAATTAGCTCATGAATCAAATAAAATAGCAATGGTTTGGTTGTTAATCATACCTTCCACTTCAATCATATGTTATTGATACTCTGCTTGCTTGTTGCCCAGGGCTGCATAGATCCATGGTACATTTCTGCCCATGTCCTCCACTGTTTCAGTTTGTTGTACATTGTGGACAATCCTCACTTTTTCACCTCTGTGAGGACAATTTATGAATATATGATCTCCTTTACAACCTCAACATTGAATAGGTGGATTCCTTGGCCTTTGACCCCCTGTCTCAATCGTTCTAGGTTCTCTAGAATTTGGTTGTCCCTGAGGATTATTTCTAAAGAATGGTGGCTTAGTTCCCTTCTTCCTCTGATCCATCTTGAATTTATTTGTGTCTTCCCAAGATTTTTGGAAAGTTGGCCTTGTTTTTTGTTGATCATAAATGCATTTAGCTCGCCTTATGGTCTCCTCCAATGTCTTGGGATCATCATACTGTATTTTGTCACTGATAAATGATGGCAATCCACTCAAATAGCTTTGAATCTTAATTGTCTCATCCTTGATGAAAGAGACATACTTCAGTAGTTCTAAAAACCTTCTCTCATATTCATCTATGGTAATACTCTCAAGCTTGAGTTCAAAGAACTCTTTCATTTTCTTGTCATAGTATCTCTTAGTCAAGTATTTCTTCTCAAAATACTTCTTGACATCCCTCCAAGTAACACTTTTCTCTTTAATGTGTTGCACCTGCACAAGCTGATACCACCACATGGATGCCTTTCCCTTGATTTGAGAGATGGAAATTCTTCCTTCTACATGAGAAGAATAATTATGCAATTGAAAATACTTCCTCATGCCCAGCAGCCATGTCTCTGCATCTTCATCCTTCTTGTGCTCACCATCAAATGTAGGAGGTTTGATTTTGTTCATTTCTCCTCATAGCTCATCCACCCTCGACCTCTCATACTTCATGATAGGGGATTGACTGGAGTTGTTGTGTGCTCTCTTATTGGAATGCCTCGGGGAGTGACGGTGATGTCTGCTAACACTTCTGGTTCTTCTTTTCTCATCAGGAGACCTGAGACTTCCTGATTTGCTTGAGCCACTCTCCTTATCCAATTTCTTTTATATTATGTTCAAGCTCTACATTAACTTCATGGTGAAGTCCTCTTACTTATCCTTGGCTCTCATAAGCCTTTCATTATCATCTTTATGGCTTTGTACATCCTTCTGCAAATTTTTAATGGTCTCTACCATATTCATGTTTTCATCCCTTCCTTCTCCATGTCCATTGGAGTTTTTTCTTTCAATGCCCAAATGGAAATCCATCCCTCTGATCTCATCTTCCTAGATGTAAGTCCCCCGTGCATATTCCGTTACTCTGGACTGTGTGATGATCATGATCTGATCTAGTTATTGTTAACTCTGCAAAATGTGTAGCCAACAAACTTTGTCAGGCTAACTGTTTCAACAATTTCATGAAAATATGAACCATTCTGGTTCAATAATATATCATAATTCTTTCTTCTAATTCCTGGAAAATTGAATGCCCAGGTAAATTTTCTGGGTGAATAATTATATCCTACTTCCCGAGACCTTTCCAATTCTTGTTTCCATGCTCAATTCCGAGTCTTGAGCAGAACGTTATGGTTATTTGAAAATTATCCATTAATTTTTTTGTTCACACTTCAACTTGGCGCAACTATGTGCTCTAATTATGCATTTTTGCACCTAATACATTGTACGTTTTGTAGGATCTCAATTGGGTTTCTTCATATACATATTATGGACACTATGTCCAAGTTTCACCTTTTTTGGGGTTTCGGGGTGCTAGTTACAGCCTGCTGAAGTTCTAGGCCAATTCGTGTTTTTGGTCTGTAATGCTACAGGTACCTTCTTTGCCATATTAAACATTTTTAACATGCCCAAAAATTTAATTCAACTCTAGAAATGTCTTCTATGGTTCAATATATTTCCATTGACTACTCATGTGCCTCAATCTAATAACGGAGGAGAAAGTTATGGCTCTTTGAAGTTAGTTGGGTCTTAAAATTTACCCTCCATTGTTTGTGTTGTAACTTTCTCATAAAAGCTCCATTTGACGAACGGTTTACACTATTAGAAAGCTCTCTCTGAGATATTGTATTTGAGCTGCAGAGAAAAAATGTGTCTTAGGTACACTTTGTTCTCGTGGTTTTTGAGTAGCTAAAATCGCTCTTAAGGGCCTAAAAAACGCGCTGCAAAAAGATGACGTTCAAACAGTATAAAATGTCGCGGAAATTCATTGGTTTCCACTCTTGTTCACCATCCAAACGACTTCTCATGCACAAATTTCAACTTGTACACCCATATTTAGCATGCCCAGCAACACCACAAGCTAAATCGTGCTCCGCGCACCTATAACCACTGTGCATCACTTCTTTGTTGCATCAATAACTAGCGTGCACTACTTTTTTGTCGCGCGTCAATATCCACCATGCACAGTTTTGGTTCTTGCACTATTACATGTTGTGTGCAATTTTTGTATCGCGCGCTGATATTCTGCGTGCATTTCACTCTACGCACTGCACCATGCCAAAGTTTTCTATGCCCCCACCACGCACCAATACTCTACGTGCACCATTAACTAAATTGTTGCATGACAACATATACCCACATTGTGCACGCACCAACACATTTTCTTTGCGCTCTGCCAATACTATGCACACCACGCGTGCCATTATTGTGTGTGTGTGCACTGTGCACACCTTATTATGTGTATGCACATCGCGCGCTAGTATTATGTGTGTGCACACCGTGTGCACCTTATTATGCGTATGCACACCGCGCGCTAGTATTACGCATGTGTCACTCAATCCACACCGCGCAATGCTAAATTTAGCGCATGCACCCGCACACCAAAAATTTTCCGTGCGGCTCCAAAATTTAGTACACGCATCCGCACACCAACATTTTTCCGCGCGGTGCCAAATTTTAGGGCGCGCGCCAATATTTTTCCACGCAGTGCCCAATTTTTACATATCACAAGATTTTTACTATGCATCATGCATTTTTAGTGCGCCCACCTGCGCATATTCATTTTTATGCGCATCAATTCCTCGTGAATTTCATTGCAGAAATTGGGGCTTTTTTCTAACTTTTTCTCCAATTTACCATAGACATTCAACAACTATGAAATTTGCTCAATTTCACCCCGATAACACCAATTCAACCTATGCAGCAACAAATCGTTGTGGGTCGACATTTCTGGAACGAATTTTTCCCACACTCAATTCACGAATTGAGAATTTTAATTACTAAATTCGCTCCATCTATCATGGCTTCACTGTAACTTCAAATTCGACCAATTCCAGGTCTGAATTTGCTAGAACGGATATTAACTCAAGAATATCTTACCACATGGCCAAATATTTCAATTTTCTCATGAATTTAACAACATAAATTGGGGCTTTTTCCCAATTCCGCACAATTGTTGTTACTTTTTACCATGGATGCTTTACAACTCGAAATTTGGCCACTTCGAAATAAATCCTCTATGAAATTTCGCTTCAGCTCAACTTGCTCAGCCCATCCAGACTTAGTGTTGAAAACTGAAGCTCTGATACCATATTGTAACATCCTTGACCACTCATGTCGAGCCATGCTACTCCAGAAAACGTTTTTGTTCTCTTCTCAACATATTGTAACATACCCAACATCCAACTGAGCTATGCCACATAAATTTTTCAAACTGCATGCAATTAAAACATATACACACAGAACTCTTGCGAAAATTTATATATAAAACGTAAACAGACAAATATGTTTTGTAAATGCACGGATTCATACTGAAATAACAGTAAACATATACATGCAACATATACAGGCAATACCCGTAAATATAAAGATAGTTATAACCACACATAGGATAAACACGTAAATAATAATGCAACATGTACACTTATCACACAATTGACACTTATCTTGGTAAGAATATCACCAACTGCGTGCAGACCTTCCACGAACCTTCCAGCCTTAAACCACACTGCTCATCACTCTCATCAGTGGGTCACCCCCGAGCTGGGACTAAACTCCACCCGGGTAAAGGGGTTCCTAACCAGGCTAACTATATCAGACAACAAGAAAGACTCGGTCACAGGTGCCAACTCAAACTAATAGCCTACAGTCCTTCATTCCCCACATGCATGTCCCACCCCATGAAGTGTGCCCCTTCTCTGCTCAACAATCCTTCAGCTACCCCACTTCCTTTCCAGGCTTCAGCAACAGGCCGAACAGGAAGTCTCAGAGCCCTGTAGTTGTAGTTTAGCACCTTCAGGAAATCAATTCCCAACAATTCACTCACCCAGAGAGAAATTGCTCACAGGCATGACAACCCACCTCTTCAATATTCCACGGGCCTGACTACTCGCTTCTTCAGTCCAACTCCCAAGCTAACTAGTTACACCAACAAGTATGGTTATGGATACAAGTTCAGGTACAGTGACATGAAGGTATGGGGCATAGCTTAATGAGTGTGTGAATGATCATGGAATGGCTCACTGAATGATGGAAGGAATGGTGGTTGAATGATGGAAAATGAACTAAGTCCCAACAATATGCATGTCCCCAACTTGACACTTGTCATGTTGGGAGCTACTTTGGCCCACTTGTCCCCATCCTTATAACTTAGGATAAAATAATTATCCATACTTTATACTTAAGAAATATTAATATACTATTCCTTTTTGGCTTAAGCTCCCTAGCTTAGCCCCTTTCCCTTAACTTTTAGCCCCCCTTTCCCTAGCTAGTGGAGTTTAGTCCCCCATACTCTTTTATCGTGGTCGGTCTGCGTGCAACGATGTATTTTATATTAATGATGAGACATATACAAAAATAGGCGCATTGGTCTTTAGCATATAGGCTCTCTGGCCTACTACAAACATAAGCCTCATAGCTTATAATAACTGGCTCACCAGCCTATAAAACACAACATATACATAAAGGCTCACTGGCCTCAAAATCGTGCACACTTAAGTTGCTGCGCGCGGTATCCTGGAATGTGCACACTTCATCATTTTACTGCGCAGTGCATGCACGCATTATGCCATGAAAGGTGCATACAAAAATTATATCAAACAACTCACCACCTTATGTACATTTTCATTTTACATTTACAATTGGGTTCGGCCTAGGGATACTACACGCTATAAGCGAAACCGGGTAAAGAGCATTCCAAAAAATACTAGAGTTATAATTCAAAGTATGTTAATGCCAACTCACTGTACTTATTTGTCTATAGAAACGTGACATTACTATTTGATAACAACATATATACTTAGTATCAACAACTTGTATAGAACCTAGCTATATCGAGATAATATATCATAAAAAGTTTACAAAAGCTAGTTTAAAGATGACAATGGAAGGGGGTACCATTTATGTATTTCCACTAGGTCTTCGTTGTCCTCATCCAACCTAATGGGATTGGATGGAGTGCCCTCTAGAGTTTGAACTCGAACAACTACAACAATAGGAACACTCTGAATGTTAGTGGGGTATGACGCAATGATTTCCACATTGAAGTCTGCGTTGCATACTTCCTCAAACTTTTGAATCTAACAAATCTAGTTTATGTATTATAGCTTGTTGTTGTTGTCCCTTCTCTTAGATGACTTGGGAAATATTAACTTAAAGGCTTTAGTATCTCTTGACCTAGAGAAGCTAGTATTGGGCATTGAGTCCTTGAACTTCAATTCCAACTAAGATTTTGAAAGCTTCCTTCTTTTTTGATAAATGGTTTGCTCCATATATGCCATCTCCTACTTGGTACTCTTAGGAAACATGCAATGGTAATTTACTGCTTCTTTCGTGGCATCTGCTTGAGCTATAGTGATCTTTTGGGTTGTTTTTCTATAATGGTAACTTCTAGCTCGCTGCCTTGGCCTTGCATATTAATTCTCGTTCTTTCTCTTGACCCTTCTTCCTTCATGGTTGACAGATTGCCATGACCAGAAGTGAAAGGGTGTGGGATGGGAGTATGACTGACAAAAAGAACTTGTGAACTAGTGGATTGGGGTTGGGTGGGGATGAGAACTAGCGAATTCTTATCGACTCTTACCATGGCTTCTTTAACCCCAGAAATCATAACGAACAAAAAGACCATCAATGTAGTTAAAGATCAGAAATAGAGACGAGTTCCTTCTAACTCTGGGTCTAAGTGACCAACATTCAACATCCTTCTTAAACTATGCTTATCTCTAGAAACCCAAAAACTTGTTGAATTAATGATATCACACTTCTTTTGATCCATCATCAATCRAAACCAAGCAATTGAAATGAAGTGGGTTGGTTTGGTCTTAATGGACATCGTACACCCCCCACTCCATTGAAGAACAATTGACATTAAAGAGCTCCAATGTAGTGGCATCTAGCCAACACATGGGTTGGGCTCATATTAAGAGTACACACCTATAAAAACTAATATTAAAAAAAACTCATTATTGTAATTATGATATGCAATCCTAAAGTCTCACCGCTTTTCCTTTCTCTTAACTTCCTTTTTAATCTTGACAACAAGTGTGAACTACAAGTTTGGGAGGTGTGACTAAAATTTTACTATATATTTAAAGTCAAATTAAATCAAAAGTTGAATTTTATAATTTATTACAACTATTTCAATTTTAAAATACAAATAATTATGAAAAAATAAATTTTAAAATAAAAATAAAAATATTTTAATTTTAAGTCATCATTATAATTAATTATGAAAAAATATATTTTAATTTTAAATCATTATTTTTAAAATTTTATAGCTTTTGCTTTTAATGTTTTTAAAATATATAATAATTATAAAAAAAAATTATATGAGGAAACTTTGTAGAAAAGTTTTCAAAGTTAGTGGAAAAAAGGTGAGATAACCACAATTCATCTTAATTATATGCTACATTATTATTATTTTTTAATTTATAGTAATTGAGATGAGATAATTAATTTATAATAATTTATAGTAATTAAGATTAAATTTGGTTTATTAAATTTTAAGAAAAATAAGAGATTATTTAGTTTTCTAGATTAAGATTGATCACCTCCTTATAATATTTTTTTTTTTTTTCCAATTTTTTATGGCACCACAATTTCTCCTTAATTTAGACGTAATAATATTTTTAATATTATATTTATTCGACCCCCTTGTTTGTGGGACAAGGGACCCCTCTTCGCCCAGCGATTTGACTGGTAAAGTCTACGAAAGTATACATACCCTACCCCCCTCTGGATTTGAACTTGTGACCTCTTAAGAGGAAACACATGTTCTTAACCATTAAGCCCACTCAGACTATATATATATAAATTTAATATTAAATAAATATCTATAAATAAAAAAATAAATTTAAATTTGAATTAATACAATTTTTTTCTAATTTTTACAACTTCATAATAATATATAATAATATTTAAAATGCATTATTAATGTCATTAAAAAGCTAATCCATATCAATAATGATGAGTTCCAACCTTTTCAACATGAATCTAAGTAATATTTCACAACACAAAAGGAGCCCCATCCAACATTCATCCACTTTTGGCCCATATACTTTATTATGTACCCTTTCCCGGTTTTGACAAAGAGCGTTACAGCCCAAGCTTTTCTAGAATTGGAGATATTTTATCTTAGAGGTTTTGACAAAAACAAGAAGTCAACAAAGCATACATAATTAGGCAATGACTACATGACTATTGGAAATTTAATATGACGGAATTTAGCAAATGGGTTATTTATATTGAAATGATTAATTTTTATGTTTTTAAATAATGATTACATGAAGGAAATTTAATAAAAAAATTAACATGTTCCTTAAATTACGGGGATTCCATCTTCTCATTCTTTTTTGAAAAAGAAAAACCTGTCTAGAAGAGAAATTTCTTTGTTGAAAAACTGTCTTTGTTGAAAAACTTGTCAGCCAGGGAGCTCAACATTATGTCAACATGTTTATTTTGCTTTAACAGTTCAACAAGCAACTTTTGAAAAACTGGTCAACCAGTGAACTTAAATTTATGTCAGACGTGTTTATTTTGAGGCACATTTTAGCAGAGTGAGTTGTCAGACGTATTTAATTTGCTCAGACATTTTATCAGGGCATCCCATTAAGTAAAATAAGTAAAATAGTTCATATTGCTAATTCCCCATAAAATGCAAAATGAAATATAGAAACGTTTTCATTAATAAATAAATTATTATTATTATTATTAAATTTTTAAGTGTAAAATTTATCATAATTTAATTTTTAATAGGTAACGAGGTTTAATTTTTCTTTGGGCTTTAGTTTAAACTTTTTACTTTTGGTTTTTAATTTTATGAGAAATCAGGCGCCTAGTTCATTTATGCATTGATAAATACAATTTAAACAATAAAAAATTGAGATTTAGTCTAAATTTCATTACATTCAAGGAAAACAAACTCTTAGTATATAAAAAACAGATTTAAAAATACTTTTTATTAATTAACCATCATGAAATTTCTATTATTTCTTAATAATTACCATTTTTTTTAATTCTCTTTCATGATTTTTGGGATAATCTTTTTATATCCAAACATTTTCACTATTTTGTTTACAATTTTTTGAGTTTATTTTCATGATCTTACATTTATAGATAGTATAAAACATTATATCTTTATTAAATGAATTGTGGTTTATTGGTAAATGTAGTAAGTTTTTTTTTTGTGTGTGTAAGTGAGTTTGAGAATCTGTATTACTAAAGAGGGGTAATGATACAAAAAAGGGGGAGTCCTTGGCCTGCCAAAATGGAAACTAGGCCATGGGTTCCCGAGTTGTGTTTTCTGAAATAGGCAAGGGGTAGGACTGGACTGCCACCCTAGGAAACCAGCCCAGCCCTACTATATCCAATTTTTAACCGTATAAGCGCAACAAACATGAAAAGGATAAACAAAATAACAGTAACAGAAGCTGAGATTGGCATAGGACTGACCCGATTGACGGGACAATAGACTAACCAGACATTAATCCAGAATGATGATATTTTTCTTTCCTTCATCCGTCGGGCCTTTGTTCTCCTCCTTTTGGGGGACTGTGCGAGTCTTTCTGATATGTGTCGACGCTCCTTTCCTGTCGACTGACATGATGTCTATGTGATGGATGTAGCGCAGGTAGAGATGGAATTGGGCAGCCAATCGCTCCAGCTTGGTTTTCTGGTCTGTCTCAACCTCAGTTAGCAGTCTAGTAGTGGTCTCCAGACTGTTGAGGCACCTCAAGATTTCATTCAGCAGCTTCGTGTGTTCCTTGTTGTTCTCCCGTCTGGCGTCCTCCCTCTCCGAGCTCACTTTGCCAATTAGCATATTTGTTTGCCATGCCATCTCCGTTGTTTTGTGGTAGAGGGTTTCCCTAGGCTGTGTAGCTCCTGGGTCAATTACCCAGTTTGCTTCATGAGCCAGAGCATCCTAGGTTTTGCCCTTGTGCTTTTCATTGATTGCCTTCTCTAGTCGGGTAATGGTTGCCTTTCCCTTCGGTGTAACCGAAGTATGAGAGGTGCCCTCGGCGTCTTTTTCTGCTTGCTCCATCCTTGAAATTCATCGGGGATTGTTTGGTGTTCCCTTCCCTTGGGGGTTGCTTTTGTTGTTCGTTCGCTTCATTCGCACCATCCCGTCTCGTCTATAGCTGCTCCTTTGTTGCATTCTCAACCTGTTCCTGTCTACCCGGGGGTTCCTCCTTTCCTTATCCTTGTGTCTTTTGGTAGCCTCTGCAATTGTGTTCTTTTGTTTGCCTCTCTTCCTACTGTTTGGTCTCTTATTAAACTTCCCCTGTTGCGGGCTCGTCCTTCCAATCATGGTCTGCCCATAGAGGTGAAACTTCCCGTCCTTTTTTTCGATCACAGTCTGTATGGTCATAATGACTCGACCGTTATTCCTGTATTGGAACTTGCCCCTGCTCGCTTGATATCTTGCTTGACCACTCCCCGTACCTGGCCCTTGGTGTGGTGGAAAGATATTGGTTCGTGTCAATCCTTCTTGCCTTACGTCATTAGTTGTGTGTTGATTATCGTTGATGCTTTCCCACGGGCTTTCCCCACAGATCTTACTGTTAACATGACCTTGTTGTCGTGCCCTCGGCTATTGTATGATTTGATCCTACATTGTGATTGGTAGTCGAGTGGTGGGCAGTCATGTCCTACCTTGGTCCTTCGGGCCTTTCGCTGCCCTCCTCGATGTGACCTTCCTTGCTTAAGTTGTTGTCCCGATCTTTTGTCGCTAGTTGGGTGCAGTCCATTCTAAATTGTCCTTGCAGGATGTTGGACTAGGTAGTATCTAGTTCCAGTCCTTCCTTGCTAACCCCCTCGTTGGCAATTTTGTCCTTCAGGCCATTTATTGACCTGCGTACCCAACGCAACTCCACGGTGTTAATCGTTTGTAGATGCTCCTAGATTTTTTTAGGGAGTGTGTCAAGGGCCAGTGTTTCTGAACCTTTCCCACTCTAGTGTCGTTTTGGATTCTCTTCATCGTGTTGATGACCAGGGTGGAGTCACCTTCCACGATAATGTTGATCATCCTTTCTCGTCTTAAAATTTCGAGACCGAGCTCCAGGGCTCCAAATTTCGTTGCGTTGTTGGTTGAGTTTCCCAGGCTCCCAGCATACAACCTGATTATGTTACCCTCTCTATCTCTAAGCACCCCTCCCATTCCTGTCATTCCTGGGTTTCCTTTTGCCGCCCCGTAAAAGTTTAACTTGAGGAACCCTGCTGGAGGAGGTGTTCAGTTACGCGCTCCTAATTGGAGTTGCGGTGGCCGCCCTACCGGTGTGTTGTTGCGCCCGTCTTTTAGGTGGAAATTTTTCATGATTCGAGAGTCCTGGTCTATGAGTTGCGCTCTTTCAGTCTGGCAATTGCAGCTTTGCACCGTTTCTCGGATTTGTGAGATTATTTCTTCCTTAAGTTTCCCTTCTGGGAGGCTTTCATTCCTGAAGATGCGTCAATTCCTTTCTTTCCATATTGCCTATATGATCATCCCTAGCACGAGGTTCTAGTAGAGGTTTACGATTTCATTTTTGTTGTAACTCTCATTCCAGTTACGGATGGTTGCGCTGATGTTACCACGCGTCCTGTTGGACTGGCGGAAGATGCATGCCGCCCAGTCCCACATATATGTTGTGTAATTACATTCATCGAGGAGGTGATTCGTTGCTTCTTCTTTAACTTGACAGAGGTGGCATCATGATGGGCCTATGAACCCTCTTTTCCTTAGGTTTTCCCAAGTTAGAATTCGGTTGTGAAGTACTACCCATTTGAACATTTTGATTTTTGGCCACTGGGGGCTGCCCCAAATATTTCCCCACTGTTGCGTCGGGTCGTCTTGGTCCTGGTCTGTAATGTAATTCCGAACTTATTTTAAGTTAAATTCCCCTCCATTTTCCTTGCCCCATCTTAGTTGGTCCTCTTCTTCTGAGACTACAATTTTCCTTTTCCCCAATTCCTCCTCCACCTCTTTCATTATTGTTGCGATCTGATTTTTGTTTTGTGGATTGAGTTTGTCTTGGGCCCTCCATCTGTCGTGGTCATTTTCTTGTTTCCAGTAGTGATGGATTCTGGTTTTGCCTTGCGCTATCATCTCCTGTTGGAGTTCCTCCCTGTCCGAATTTTCCATTATGGGTTCATGTTGCCACGCATCTTCCCAGAATTTGGTTGTTTTACCATTCCTCACTTCCCAGAAACTGTGTTTTTGGATCTAGGTTTTGTTGCACCAGGATAGATTCCAGATGGTTGATCCTTCTCTTGTTCCCATAAAACGAATTCAATCTTGGTCGTTGATGTGCGGAGAATACTTGGCCTTCCAGAGGGTTGCCCATGGTGTTGACTTTTCTTTGACCCATCTCCACCAGAGTTTCTCCCCATAGGCTTCGTTGGTTACTTGTGGGTCTTGTAATCCCAGGCCTCCTTTGTATTTTGGTTTTCAAACCTTCTCCCAGGCCACCAGGGCCCATTTTTTCTTTCTTTCCGCTCCACACCATAGGAAGTCCCTTTGGATGGCTGTTATTTTTTGGAGTATTCCTTTGGGAGTGGGAAACACTGACATCATATAGGTCGGAATTGCTTGCAGGACCGCCTTGGTCAAGACAAGTCTCCTCGCAAGGTTGAGGGATCTGTAAGTCCAGTTTTTCACCCTCTCTTGTATCTTGTTGATCACTCCTTCCCATGTTGCCATTTTGCATGCTCTGTTCGTCAGGGGAATTCCCAAATATTTTGTTGGGAGAGTTTTGCATTCAAACCCCAAAATATTTGTCAGGTTCCTTTGGATTGTTGGGTTGGTATTGAAGAAATATATCATGGATTTGGAGTGATTGATCTCCGCTCCTGAGGCTTCCCCAAACTCATCTAAAATTCTTTTGTAGGATTTCACTTCCTTGACCATGGGTGTGCCATGGAGTAGGGTGTCATCCATGAACTGTTGGTGAGTGGAGGTAGGGCAGTTTTCAAAGGGTTTAATGCCTTTTATTTCCCCTGGTGCAGTTGCGCTTTGTATGCTTCTACTGAGTCCTTCCATCATCAGAATGAACATGAAAGGTGATAGCGGGTCTCCTTGTTTGATGCCTCTTGAAGGCCAAAAGGGTTTGGTTGGGGCTCCATTTATTAGCAACGAGTAGCTAGTTGTTGACACTAGGACGACAATCCAGTTGATACAGTGTTGCACAAAGCCAAAATCTTCCAGAGTCTTGACCATATAGCGCCAGTTGATTTTGTCATAAGCCTTTGCTAGATAAAGTTGGATTATCATCCCCCCTTTCCTCTGGGTTTTTAGCGTGTGTATCAGTTCATGGGCATGGATGATGTTGTCCAAAATTTGTCGCCCTTCTACAAAACCCGCCTGTTCTTGGGAAATCAGCGAGGGTAGGAGAGGTTTTAGTCTGTTGGCTATGACTTTGGAGATTATATTGTAAACCACATTGCATAATGTTATGGGTTTGTAGCGGTCTAAGGTCTTGGCTTCATTTTCTTTGGGAATTAGAGTTATCATTGTGGCATTTAGCGCTTTCAGAATGGAGGTCGAGCATCTGGAGTCTTCCACTACCCCATAGACGTCATATTTGACCACTTCCCAACAATATTTGAAGAATTCCTCTGTGAAACCATCTAGACTTGGGGCCTTTCCATTGGGCATCTCCTTGACCACTTGGCCATTTTCCTCCTTAGCGATGGGTTTTTTTAGGCTAATATTTTGTTCCTCGGTAACTAGCCTGGGGATGTGTTGAGTTATCCTTTGTATGGCCTCTGTTCGATCTTGGTTGGGTTCTTGGCTATCCCATGGAAATGGTTTACTAGTATATTTTTGATCTCCTTGTGGGACTCTCTCTCGATCCCATCCTGATCCCGAATTTTTAGGATTTTGTTGTGGGTTCTTCTAGCAATGGTGGTTCGGTGAAAAAACCTTGTATTTTGTTCACCTTCCTTTAGCCACCTGATTCTAGACTTTTGGCGCCATAGAGTCTCTTCCTGTTGGCATCTTGCTTCCCATTCCTGGTTCAGTTGGATCTCTTCCTTTTTTCGGTCCTCTGTATAACCCTTGTATATGCATATTTCCTGGAGGTTCCTCATTCTATTTTCAATAATTATTTTTTCTTGGTTTATGTTTCCAAAGATTTCCTTGTTCCACTCCTTGAGTTTATGTTTGATGTACCAAAGTTTGTTATAAAGTTTGAACATCCTTGTCCCTTGTTCAGGTTGTGGATCCCTCTACCAATGGATGATGTTCTCCTTGAAGGTGGGATGTTCAATCCAGAATTTCTCGAATCTGAAAGGTTTTTCGGTGTGGTTTGGAAGTTTTCTTCCAATTGGACTAGCCAGTGATCTAAGCCCCCCCAGGGAAGGATGTTGCAGTCTAAAGTTAAACCCTGTAGGATGATGGACTCTGACACCAGGAATCTGTCTAGCCTCGTCGCTATCTGATCTTGATTTATTTGTTTGTTGTTCCATGTGAACTGGCCATTACTAGTTTTGATGTCCACCATCTCCACTGGTTTGGAAGTTTGCTTCTAGTTGGACTGACCAGTGATCTGAGCCCCCCCAGGGAAGGATGTTGCAGTCTAAAGTTAAACCCTGTAGGATGATGGACTCCGACACTAGGAATCTGTCTAGCCCCGTCCTTATGATGTTGATTTATTCGTTTGTTGTTCCATGTGAACTAGCCATTGATGGTTTTGATGTCCACCATCTCCACTGTGTCAATGAAAGCTGAAAAGTCTTTCGCATCTCTATCCAGTCTCATGGTGCCTCCTTTTTTCTCTGCAAGTGTCGTGATGATGTTGAAGTCCCCAACCAAGATCTAGTGGGGGTTGTTGGAACGGGCTTTTAGGTTTTCTAGGTCTAGGAGCATTCTTCTCTTCTCTTCCAACATCTGGGGACCATACACATTAGTGCATAGAATCACCTTTGTGTTACCTATGATTTGCATGCTTACCGAGAGTGTGTATCTGGTGGCTTCGGCTGCTAGTATATTCATCACTTGTGGGTTCCACAGAGTCATAATACCACCTGCCATCTGTTGTCCTTCGACAACCAACGTCTTGTACTTGCTCCATTGTTTTTTGCTAATTGTTTCCATTCTATCTACTGCACATTTTGTCTCTTGAATGAAACTAAGGTCCGGTTGTTCCTTCCTTAGTCTGTTTTTAAGGATTATTTGTTTTCTTGGGATGTTTAGGCCTCTAATATTCCATGTTATAATCTTCATTTAAACATGTGGGGGGGAGTTGGGAAAGAGCTTCTCTATCTTACCTGAGTTTATCAACATGGATCCTAGTTCCTATAGGGCTACGTTGTTTGATTTCCTGCCTTTCTTCCTTCGCGTCTGCTTGGGTGAGAGCTGTGGTTGTCCCTCAACTGCTTTGATTCCTAGGTGTCCCATCTCCTCATGCATGCACTTGAGGCCTCTAGATTTTTCTTCCTCCCTTAGGAGGCATAGGTATTGGATGCAGTTTAGTTTCTCCATTGGTACATTGTCTACGCCCTGCCTTTTCCATTGCTCCAGTATGTTCGGGAGATCTATTCCTTCCCTTTCCACAATATATCTAAGGTCCTTATATTCCATGCCTATCTCACTTGGTGTGATTTCTGCATCTCAATCTGCCTCCTACATGGGTGTGTTGGCATCTATGGTTTCTCCGTTCATAGGAGTTGCGCTACCCCCTTGCTCCATCTAATTACTTGGATTGTTTTTGTTCTCATTTGTGCCTTGGTCCTTAGCTTCTTTAGCTTTTTCCTTTTCCTTTCCTCCTTCTTCCCCTTTATAGGTTTTGTCTCGCCCTCTAGTTCTGGTCCTGGCTTCCAAATTTCTTCCCATTGGGGTTTTATTTGGTTTCTTGTTTGCTCTTATTTTGTGGTTCGGTTTAATAAACCCTTCCTCATCTTGTTGTATTTTGGTGTTTTCCGCTTCTTTTTTTATTGAGAGGGCATTCTCTGAATAGGTGTCCATGTTCATGGCATCTTCTGCATCTGAATGGGATTTGCTTGTAATCAATGCTTTGTATCCATTCCTCATCCCTAAATTCCAGGATTATGGCTTCTGGGAGTGCCCCCGAAACATCCATCTCTAGGCACATCCTTGCATAGGAGGTATATCTCCCTTTTAGGGTTGCTTCCAATGTCTTCACATATTTTACCAGTTTGTTCTTGATTGCTTCGAAGGTAGAGGGTAACCAGTAGTCTAGCAGCAGAGAGTAAAGCCGCAGCCAGACAGGTACGTTCTTGAAGGTTTCTTTCTCTTGGGAGAAGTTTTCCTTCTATGNAACATCCATCTCTAGGCACATCCTTGCATAGGAGGTATATCTCCCTTTTAGGGTTGCTTCCAATGTCTTCACATATTTTACCAGTTTGTTCTTGATTGCTTCGAAGGTAGAGGGTAACCAGTAGTCTAGCAGCAGAGAGTAAATCCGCAGCCAGACAGGTACGTTCTTGAAGGTTTCTTTCTCTTGGGAGAAGTTTTCCTTCTATGGTCGCATGTACAGTCCTGTTGAGGCGTGGAAGTACGCCCCCCCCCCCCTCAAAGACTTTGTCCCTGTCCTCCAAGTTCATGAATACTGCTGTGAAGAAGCCTTTTGAACCCAAATGGAGTTCCACTTCCCCATTTGGTTTCAAATGATATTTTATCCAGTTGTGCAACGTTCTTTCTGTGGGCCACAGACCCATAAACTTGCATATTAGTCCATGTGTCTTCATCTGGTCCCGATAGAGTTGTGTTTGTGGGTCTTCCAGTATTACCTTGAGTATCAGTGTTGTTTTTGGTTTACACGGGTTGTGCCCTTCTACCCCATTGGGGTTCTCTGGTTCTTGCGTTGCATTCTGGGTTTCTCTGGCTTCTTCCCCCATGCGGTCCCTTTTTTCCGAGTTGCTTTCCTGATTCTTTTCTGATCTTGAACCCAAGGTTCTCGTCATTGGTTCCTTGAAACCTCCGCCTTGTGGTCCTTTCCCCCTGTCCACCATTACCTGCTTGTATGAGGGGGTCCATTACCGCTGATCAGAAATCGGATTCAGAAGCCTGTTAGGGCATGAAAAATGCTCAAAAAATGAAAGTGCTCGGAATTCGACAAAACCAACACCATTGCGTCCGTCTCGTCTTCCTGATTCCGGTGGTATAATTTTTTTGTCAAACGGAGTCCGTATGGAGAAGATATCGCATTATGTCCGCCAAGCCAAACAAGGAAAATTTTGGGTGCTAACTGTACCTGTCCGTACAGTCCGTACAGGACACGTGGCGTCTCCAGAGCGTGACACGTGTCAGGCTGATTTGGCATTTTCGACGCGCAGTTGGACCAATCCCGAAGTGACACGTGTCACCACTGAAAGGGTGACACGTGGTAGGGTGACGTCAACAGCTGACGTGGCAGGTTGACGCGGCAAGGGACTGGGCGTACGAAAAGCTGACGTGGCAAGGATGACGTGGCGTACGAAAGCGACGTGGCAGTGACGTGGGCCAATTAGCGGTTGACAAGTGGCATGATCCGGTTGGTTGTCTTCGTCGAATCAACGGTTGCCACGTGGCATGCTTTGGGCGAATGGTAAGGTGCCACGTGGCCCAATCACGAGCTGCCACGTGGCACCCTGGTTTTTGTCAATATTGGYTGTGTCAAAATTTTATGGAGCCCGGGGGGTTCGAACCCCRGACCTCCCCACCGACGTAACGTTTTAAACCAAGTCCGCCAACCAATACGCCACATGTTGTTTCTTATTATATAAACAGCATAATATTTATTTGAATTTGGATATTGTAATCATTGGCGGAAGGTCGGGCCGGGGCTTAGCCCCGGCCCRCGGTCATTGTATATGCATATGACCCGTGTTTATGT
The DNA here is from genome assembly GCA_010110895.2 of Picea sitchensis. Classification (NCBI taxonomy): domain Eukaryota; kingdom Viridiplantae; phylum Streptophyta; class Pinopsida; order Pinales; family Pinaceae; genus Picea; species Picea sitchensis. The sequence continues at coordinate 15,707 of SNQJ01S0031240.1, read as the reverse complement.
GTAAAGGGGTTACGACAAACATATTGCGCGCGGTTTCATTTATTTAGCCGTGGTTTGTGTTAACATAACCATATGAATGCGGGTTTATGGTATATGTGAACACTCGGAGCGCAGTTACAACGGTTATATGTTTAAACCACGGTTTTTATAACATTGCATGTGACCAACCGGGAGCTACAACGGGGTGGCCCGCGCTAGCGCGTGGCCACATGGTTTGCATGTGACCATAAAAGGTGCGCGCGCCCAGCAAGAAGGGGGTTGTGCCTAGATTTTAACCAATTATATAGTTAAAAGTGGTTATTTAACCAATTTTTGGTTTATTAAATGTAATTAAGCCATTTTTTAATGTAATTGGGAGTTATTGGGCATTTTTAGAGCCTAAATTCATGGAGGAAGTTGGAGATGGAAAACTACCTTCCCCACTATTTAACCAAGTCCATTTTGAGGCCAAGGGGACAGCTTTTGGACGGTTTTTGAGAGCAAAGATGCTTAGGAAAAGCCAAGTCAAAGCCAGTTTGAGGCAGGGAAGCTGTTGAGGAGGAGATGCTGTCGGATCGTTTCTGAGAGCTCGGGACATCCGTTTCAGGTGCCGTTTTTTTGTGCAAGATTCTAGAGATCTGGGCGAACATGACCAGATTAGTCTGGAAGCCATTCAGCATTGTAATGATGTACCATTAAGCTTTCGAAAAGAAATAAAGAAGCCTCCCCACAGAGAAAAGGCCCGGAGACGTAGGCAAAGTTGTGCCAAACTCCGTTATCAAACTGTGTATTATGGTTTGTTGTTTTTCATTGCATTTCAGATCTGCATATATGTCTATGGCTGTATAATCCATTTTCTTTTCTCACTCTTTCGTTAAGTTTCCCAATGGTCAATTAATGCATGCAATTAAAAACTCAACCATAAGTCATTTCGAAAAATCCTGACGGATCAACCGCCCCCTTTGGTAACCATGTTGCGCTTTGTTGTGTCCACGACTGTCAAACCCTATATTAAGTTAATTTTTCTTCATTTATTTCACCTTATTCATACGAGGGTGGGAAGAAGTTACAGGAAAAACATACATTTTTAGAAGACATTTCATTTATGAGGAAGGGGTTGGGTTATTGGAAAAACACAGGCAGTTCATTGTGGCTCACAACGTTCCTTCTTTGGGCCACAAATCCATGAACTTGCAGATTAGTGCATGCGTCTTCATCTGGTCTCAATAGAGTTGGGTTTGTGGGTCTTCCAGTATAACCTTGAGTATCATTGATGTTTTAAGTTTACATGGTGTTAAATTTGGCAACATCGACAATCATTCTCCAATGAGAGGCCATATGGGCCACCCTTAGGCTAGCCAGGGAGATTTGGAGAATCAACCAGTCTTGTGAGGTATTGACAAAAGCCAGGGGGAACGTACA
>SNQJ01S0031240.1:0-14256 GCA_010110895.2 Picea sitchensis | reverse complement strand
GCATAGATAGTCTAGTGCAAAAGTCAGGGGGAACGTACAACCTCTGTGAGCATAGACAGACTAGTGCAAAAGCCAGGGGGAACATACAACCTCTGTGAGCCTAGTCAAACCTTGTGAGCCATCAGCAAAAGTCAAGGCATCTAGCAAAAGTTAGGTCGAATATAAAATTCCTATGAGCTAGAAACAAACGATATTCTTAATATTTCAAATGATATAAATGTATTGATCTAGTGCGTTGGCACGTGTAACATTATCCACCATGAAGAGAATTTTGAATTGCCTTGTAAAGAGTCGAGTTGTAACTGAAGTATCAAGTCTAGTTCTATTTTAGAACTAAAGTGTAATGTTGAGTTGTAACTGAAGTCTTAAGTCTAGTTCTATTTTGGAACTAACATTATCCACCATGAAGAGAATTTTGAATTGCCTTGTAAAGAGTCGAATTGTAACTGAAGTATCAAGTCTAGTTCTATTTTAGAACTAAAGTGTAATGTTGAGTTGTAACTGAAATCTTAAGTCTAGTTCTATTTTCAAACTAAAGTGTAATGTTGAGTTGCAACTGAAGTCTTAAGTCTAGTTCTATTTTCAAACTAAAGTGTAATGTTGAGTTGTAACTGAAGTCTCAAGTCTAGTTCATTTTTCGAACTAGAGTATACCAGTCTCAAGTCTAGTTCATTTTTCGAACTAGAGTATACCAGTCTCAAGTCTAGTTCTAAGTTCGAACTAAAGTATGAAGCTAAGTTATGATTGAAGCATGCAAACAAGTTACTATTTCGAGCCTCTCCTCTTCTCTTCTTCAGCCTATATAAGCAGAGGTCGACCCCTCTCTTCAATATAGTTTTGATATGCAGGTTAAGGGTGAAGCAATAGAGGCACATATCAATGATGAAGAGACAACATACCAAAGTAACATATTAGTGGTGTATATCAACAATAGAGGCAACATATCAGAGGTGTATTTCAACAAGGTCTTTTAGGTCTTTGTCAGGTCAGAGTCATATTGGCAAGCTCTTTAAGAGCAGATCATTCATGGTGTATATTTGTAAGTGATCTTACATTATTAATGCAATAAAGGAATATTGTTTGCTAAGGTTTTTCTCCCTGTACATGGTTTCCCCAGGGTACATGTGTTGTTGATGTGCATGCTTACTTATCTACACAGTTATTTATATTTGATTATGATTTGGTATTGTTGAAGTGGATTAAGCTGGAATCAAAGTGTTGAAGAAAATAAAAGAATTAATATGCATAAGAAATAAAGCTCAAAATTTAACATGGTATCAGAGCTTAGGGCGTGTTAAATGTGTTGAAGTGCAGCAACATGTACACACAGATCCAAGCCAGCTTGATTAAGTTTCTAGTGTGAAGTCCATGGCATCCTCCATTTTAGTCAGGGTCGAGGATAGGCTCGAACGAGATACCAATTTCAATGTGTGGAAGCTCTGGATAAAAAATATCTTGCAAGAGCATGATCTTGAGCAATATGTGACCACAGTGGTGGAGGAACCCATGAATAATGCAGGAAGAGCGACCTTCAGGAAGAGTCAAGCAAAGGCCAAGCGAATCATCTTTGACTCAGTCAAGGATAGTATAATGCCTGCAATGACTTCGTTGATGACTGCCAAGGACTGTATGGATACCTTGGTGAATCTTTATGAGAAACAACCTCCAAGTCAGAGAGGACACTTAAGCACAAGCTTAAGTATTTGAAGATGGAGAAAGGTGAATCAGTGGCATCTTTTTGTTCCAGGATAGACCAGATCAGATATCAACTTTTGTTCATAGGGGTGACATTGGATGATGATGATTTAGTGCAGGCCATTTTTTACAGTCTTCCTTCTTCATGGGAGACCTTCTTATCTAGTGTAAGTGGGAGAGAGATTCAACCCACGTTTGAGAGGTTATGGCATGATTGCCTCCAGGAGGAGAGTCGCACAACTACCAGGAACGAGCCAATGAAAGAAGAGCACTCGGCTTTAACATCAAGATTCAAGGGAAAGAACAAACACACTTTCCAGAAAGGCTCTCAGAGGAAGACAAACACCAAAGGTACATTCAAAGGCAAGAATATTGATACATCTAAGATTAAATGCTTTAGTTGTAATAAGTTGGGTCATTTTGCTAAAGATTGTTGGCTTAGAAAGAAATATCCAAGGAAAGGGAAACATCATGCCTCAACTGCTGAGGATGATGAATCCAAATGTAATAAAAAACGTCCTTCTAATGAGAAAAAAAATAGAAAAGAATATTACTTGGTTTTTGCCTTATCCAGTTCATTTTTCACGGGGCTGGAGAATTGGTTAGTAGATAGTGGTGCATCAAATCACATGATAGGGTACAAGGAGATCCTTTCAGATTTCGAGACAAAATCTTTTGCAGAGCATGTTGATCTTGGGGATGACAAATGTTACAAGATAAACGGAGTAGGCTCCATCTCCTTTATATTGGAATCTGGGGCTAGGCTTCATGTTGATAAAGTAGTATATGTTCCAGGGCTCAAGAAAAATCTACTATTAGTTGCAACCCTTGAGGACAATGGATATTGGGTGATCTTCAAGGACAAGAAGGCACTACTATGAGCTAAAAGTAGCCACTTAAGTATAGCAGAACCCATTGGAACTCACAGTGGAGGACTGTACGTCATGTGAGGACAATCAATTCAGGCATTGGTTCATGATGCGACTAGCTCCAACGAGTTGTGGCATAGAAGACTTGGACATCTTCATTACAAAGATCTTCCAGATCTACAGAACATGGTATGTGGCAAGCCCTCTATTTCTCTTAGTAAAAATGAAATTTGTAAGGGATGCATGATAGGTAAAAATATAAAGAAAGCATTTCCTAGTAGTGACAACAGAGCTTATGGCATCTTAGATATGGTTCATTCTGATGTATGTGGTCCCATGTCATCTCCCTCACTCGGTGGTTGTTTGTATTATGTCATTTTTATTGATGATTACTCAAGAAAATGTTGGATATATTTTCTTAAAGCTAAAAGTGACACATTTGATAAATTCAAAGAGTATAAAGCCTTTATTGAAAAGCAAACAGGGAAACACACCAGAATCCTTAGAACAGACAATGGAGGAGAGTTTGAATCTCTTTAGTTTGAGGATTTCCACAAGTCAACATGAATCAAGAGACAATTGACCATGCCATATAACCCTCAGCAGAATGGAGTTGCTGAGAGGAAAAACAAGACAATTTGTGAGGCAACGAAAGAAATGATGTTTGACCAGGATCTGCCAAATTCTTTATGGGCAGAAGATACCTTCGCCGCCGTGTATATTAAGAACAGGTGTCCACATGCTATCTTGAAGGACAAGACTCTTGAAGAGGTCTTCCCAGGGATCAACCTTGAAGTAGGGCATCTAAGGATATTTGGGTGTCTGGTGTATATTCATTTCCCTAAGGAAAAGAGGACAAAGATGGAACCCTCAAGAAAGAAAGGGGTTTTTGTGGGGTACAATGAGAACTCCAAGGTTTATAGGATTTATGTGCAAGGTTAGAGGAAAATAGAGGTAAGCAGAGATGTGACTTTCCATGAGGAAGTCGCATTTAAGAAATCCAGAGAGCTTCAGCAGGAATCAAAAGCAGTTCAAGCAGCTTCACCCTCTTCTAAAAATGAAGAGTCATATGATCAGAGGGAGGAACCTCGTGAAACGCCGAGTAATGAGCCCCTACAACCTGTTGAAGTGTTAGAAAGAACTCTTGAAGAACCTCCATCCAAAAGGAAGCCAAGGTGGCTTAAAGAAATAGTGCAAGAAGCAGAAAGGATAATTGCTCCCAAAGGAACTTTCAGGGAAAGGAAGATGCCTCATAGGTTTGGAGGTTGTTGCACTGATGAGCAACATTAGTGATGTAGAACCTTCTTCATTTGAAGAAGCAGATAAATTACAAGTATGGAAGGATGACATGCTTGAGGAATACAAGTCTATTATAAAGAACAATGTTTGGGACATTGTGCCGAGGCCAAAAGACAAATCAATGGTTTCTTCCAAATGGATCTATAAGATCAAACATGCAGCTGATGGAAGTGTGGAAAAGTTCAAAGCAAGATTTGTAGCTAGAAGCTTCAATCAGAAAGAAGGAATTGACTACAAAGAGAATTTTGCTCATGTAGCCAGGTGTACCTCCATTCGAACTATTATTGCTTTAGCTCTCGTTCTTGGTTGGAAGCTACATCAGATGGATGTAAAAACAACATTCTTGAATGGAAAGATTGAACAAGAGGTATTTGTGGAACAACCAGATGGTTTTGTACTGCATAACAAAGGCACTCATGTATGCAAGCTAAGGAAATCCTTGTATGGTCATAAGTTGGCTCCCAGAGTTTGGTATGATAAGATTGATGGCTTTCTTAAAAGCCTGGGATTTCAAAAAAGTGATGTTGATGCAAATCTGTACTTCAAAGTAAGAGGTAACCAACCTGTTATACTAATCATGTATGTTGATGATCTCTTTATAACATGAGATGAAGGGCTAATAGCCCGGTGTAAGAGGGAGCTAACCTCGGAATTCGAGATGAAAGACTTAGGCTTGATGCAGTACTTCCTAGGATTGGAAGTTTGGCAAAGACAGGGCGAGATATTTCTGGCACAAGGAAAATACACAGTGGATGTACTAAAGAGGTTTGGTATGATGGATTGCAAATCCATGTCTACTCTGATGATTACCAACCGGACGAAGCTACATGATTCTGATATAGGTTCAGATTTGGCAGATCCCACCATGTATAGGTAGCTGATTGGATCATTGATGTACATGATCCACACTAGGCCATATATATGCTATGCAGTGATTGCAATGAGTCAGTTCATGACTGAACCGAGACAAAGACACTAGGTGGAAGCAAAGCACATCTTGAGATATCTCAGAGGGACCATTACTTATGGTATGAGATATACATCCAGTGGTGGTTTATTTCTGCATGGGTATGCAGATGCTAACTGGGAAGGAAGCCCAGTGGATCAGAAGAGTACTTTCAGATACTGCTTTAGTTTAGGATCCGCTATGATCTCTTGGTCAAGCCATAAGCAGGGATCCATTGCACAGAGTACAACAGAGTCTGAGTACATTGCAGCAAGTGATGCTAGCAAGGAAGCAATATGGCTCAGAAAATTGGTTTATGGGTTGTTTGGTGACAAGCTCGAGACAACGGTGGTTCACCGTGATAATCAAAGTTGCATAAAATTGACAGAGAACCCGTTATTTCACGACAGGTCAAAACATATTGACATGAGGTACCACTACATCCGAGACTTGGTCAAGAGAAAAACTGTAAAGTTACAGTACATAGCTACGAGTGAGTAGGTAGTTGATATCCTGACCAAGCTTCTAACCTCGAGACAATTTGTGCAGCTGAGAGGAAAGCTTGGTATGGATGAGAATGACTCCCTCGATGAGAGGGACTGCTAAATTTGTCAGCATCGACAATCATTCTCCAATGAGAGGCCATATGGGCCACCCAGAGGCTAGCCAGGGAGATTTGGAGAATCAACCAGTCTTTTGAGGTATTGACAAAAGCTAGGGGGAACGTACAACCTCTGTGAGTCAAACCAAAAGTTAGGATGAACGAGATGCTATGTGAGTATAATGAAAAAGTCAGGGAGAACATACAACCTCTGTGAGCATAGATAGTCTAGTGCAAAAGTCAGGTGGAACGTACAACCTCTGTGAGCATAGACAGACTAGTGCAAAAGTCCGAGGGAACATACAACCTCTGTGAGCCTAGTCAAACCTTGTGAGCCATGAGCAAAATTCAAGGCATCTAGAAAAAGTTAGGTTGAATATAAAATTCCTATGATCTAGAAACAAACGATATTCCTATTATTGCAAATGATATAAATGTATTGATCTAGTGCGTTAGCACATGTAACATTATCCACCATGAAGAGAATTTCGAATTGCCTTGTAAAGAGTCGAGTTGTAACTGAAGTCTCAAGTCTAGTTCTATTTTAGAACTAAAGTGTAATGTTGACTTGTCACTGAAGTCTTAAGTATAGTTCTATTTTAGAACTAAAGTGTAATGCTGAGTTGCAACTGCAGTCTTAAGTCTAGTTCTATTTTCGAACTAAGGTGTAATGTTGAGTTGTAACTGAAGTCTCAAGTCTGGTTCTTTTTTTGAACTAGAGTATACCAGTCTCAAGTCTAGCTCTAAGTTCAAACTAAAGTATGAAGCTGATTTATGATTGAAGCATGGAAACAAGTTACTATTTTGAGCCCCTCCTCTTCTCCTCTTTAGCCTATATAAGCAGAGGTCGACCCCTCTCTTCAACACAGTTTTGATATGTAGGTTAAGGGTGAAGCAATAGAGGAACATATAAGTGATAAAGAGGCAGCATACCAAAGCAACATATCAATGTTGTATATCAACAATAGAGGCAACATATCAGAGGTGTATTTCAGCAATGTCTTTTAGGCCTTTGTCAGGTCAGAGTCATATTGGCATTCTCTTTAAGAGCAGATCATTCATGGTGGATATTTGTAAGTGATCTTACATTATTAATACAATAAAGGAATATTGTTTGCTGGGGTTTTTCTCCTTGTACAGGGTTTCCCCATGGTATATGTGTTGTTGATGTGCATGCTTACTTATCTACATAGTTATTGCTATTTGATTATGATTTGGTATTGTTGAAGTGTATTAAGATGGAATCAAAGTGTTGAAGAAAATAAAAGAATTAATCCGCATAAGAAATCAAGCTCAAAATTTAACACATGGGTTGCACCCATCTGCCCCATTGGGGTTCGTTGGTTCTTGCGCATCCTTCTGGGATTCTATGGCTTCCTCCCCCACACGTTCCCCTTTTTTCTCGTTTCTCTCCTGGTTCTTTTATGATCCTGATCACGAGGTGCTTGTCAGCGGTTCTTTGAAACCAATGCCTCGTGGGCCTTTCCCCCTATCCACCACTACCTGCTTGTATGAGGGGTTTCCACTCCCACCCCCTTTGGTAACCATTATGTACGTTGTTGAGACCGTGGCTGTGAAACCATAGCTTGCGGTTTCTTCAGAGCTCTCCGACGAAATAACATACCAAAAATAGGTTTAATGATAATAAAATGATATAATTTAGGTGAGGCCATTTTTAACCTTCTCTTAATTTCTTTTTAATTTTCTTTTTTGAGATAAAAATATAAAATTTTAATGGACAAATCATATGATAATTTAAATGTAAAATTTGCAATATATAAATCTAGCTATATTTTTATTAGTATGTCATATTAAAAATGTACAAATAAAATTAGTTAAGACCCGCTACAAGCGAAACTGGGTATAGAGCATTTCAAAAGATACTAGAGTTCTAATTCAAAGTATGTCAATGCCAACTCATTGTACTTATTTATCTATAGAAACCTGACATTACTATTTGATAACAACATATATACTTAGTATCAACAACTTGTATAGAACCTAGCTATATCGAGATAATATATCATAATTTGTTTACAAAAGCTAGTTTAAAGATGACAGTGCAAGGGAGTGCCATTTATGTATTTCCACTAGGTCTTCGTTGTCCTCATCCAACCTAATGGGATTGGATGGAGTGCCCTCTAGAGTTTGAAATCGAACAACTACAACAATAGGAACACTCTGAATGTCAGTGGGGTATGACAAAATTATTTCCACATTGAAGACTACCTTGCATACTTCCTTAGACCCCTGAATCAAACAAATCTAGTTTATGTATTATAGCTTGTTGTTGTTGTCCCTTCTCTTCGATGACTTGGGAAATATTAACTTAAAGGATTTATTATCTCTTAACCTTGATGATTCAGGTGGATATCGGTGACCACCAACCTTTTCCAACTGGCTCAAAGTAGATTTCTGGCAATTTTGGTAATTTACTATTTTTAGCAGTTTTTAACTTCTGGGGCCATTTTGAGGGCCTAAATGAAGGTTTTTCGGGATTGAGATTATAAATTTTAGTCAAAGGCTCTGATTGATCCCCCGGAATGAATCTCCTCGACAATACCTTTCCAACAAGCTATTGTGCACCCCAAATGGAGATCGTATGCCAAAGTTACACCCCTGAGAAGTTGATACACCAAACTACCCAAAACGGGGTCCACAAAACTGTTGGCTTTTCATCTTCTAGAGTTAGGGTTTTGGATTTTCTTTATGAAAAAAAGGCCTTTGGAGCCTCATTGTAAAATCATCTTCTTGTGAATGCGAGTAGAGAACACATCTATTCTCAGAGATAAGCTGCCACCATTATAGCGAGTCTTTCACTCTGTATTTTTACAATCTTTGTACATTTTCGCTCATTAATAGAAAATTGTGTATTACTGTATCTATCTGTTTATGGTTGCATCTCTAATACATTTCTATTATATTATTGGACATCCGAGATATCTCTGTCCATTTCTTTATTATTTCTCTGCTCTCATTTCATGCTAAAAATAATCTGGATCAGTGGTATCAAAGCAGGCTTCTCTTGATCATTTTTTTTCAATGCATGTCTCCAATGAGGTCCAAGTATAGAAAGTTGGGTCTCGAGCTTGTATCTCTTGAAGAAAATCGCTCTCGCATGCCCAAGAAACCCTCCATGGCGGAAGAAAAGAAAAATGTCAGAGAAGACGTTTCTATCAATCTGTTGCTTGAGCAAGCTCTAACGCGACAGAGGGACGAAATGGTGGAGAATTTTTCCCACATCCTTCAACGCCTCCCGATAGAAATAGGCACATATTAATCAAACAACCACTTTGGAAACACCTCTCCTTTCAAGGTACAGGTTAATTTTGATATTCTCATATTTTAAGGTCAGATAGATGCGGATGCCTTAGACAAATGGTTAAATATGTTAGAAGGTTATTTCTTTGTTCACCATTTTTCCGATAGGGGAAAGATCACCTTCACACTCCTTAAATATCTCCCCCATGTCAAACATTGGTGGGAAAATTACTGGGAGTAAAGTTCCATAGAAGAGTCTGGAATATATGGGGTCGTCCCACTTGAGATTTTTTTGTGGACGCAGTAAAGGAACAATATTACCCTATTGGAAACTATGATGAGCAGTATATGAGATGGACCACACCACGTCAAGAGAGGGGTCAAGCAGTTCCATAGTTCACCAATACCTTCCATACCTTGTGCGCCAAGATGGGATCAAAGACTCAGAATGACATTTGGTTCTGAAATACCGTGGGGCTCTACACAGATACATCCAAACTAAAATGGATTTTTTGGATATATCATCACTTGATGTTGCTTATCAATATGCTATTAAAATTGAGCAGAAATTTAAGCACCAGAATAAATGGGAGTTCAGGTATGCAAATCTGCAACAACCAAAGTATGATAAAAATGAACCTAACAAATAGTCTCCCGAAAACCAGTCCAAGCCACAGGAAAAGAAGGGTCACGGGAAGATGAAGAAGGACATCAAAAAATGGTGTGATTTCCACAAAATCCCTTGGCACAACACCGATGAATGTCACTCAAAACAGTCATTGGTGGCTAAAAGAAAAGACAAGGAGCCAAACCATGATTCAAAAAATACTGACGCGAGACAGATAGTCGACGCAGACCCCACTGCTATTGTCGTGACCGCAACAATTCAACTAGAAGAACCAACAGATCATGAAGAGGGGGAGCAAATTTTTCATCACATATGTGGGTGAAGGGGACCCTGCTACATTTTATTGTTGACAGTGGAAGCCAAAAGAACCTCATCTCAACAAAGGTCGTCAAATAGTTTGGATTATCGAGAACACCACACCCACAACCATACAACATTGGGTGGCTTCGCTAGGGACGAGATATTCATGTCAACCAACAGTGTCGATTGTCATACGACATCCAACCCTTCAAGGATGAGGTATTATGTGATGTTGCCTCGTTGGATGTCTATGATGTTCTCTTGGGCCAACCTTATATGTGGAAGCACCATGCTATCTATGAGTCTCGACCCTGTAGAGTCATTGTTACTCTGGGGGGTCATCTCTACAGGATACCAGAGGCAGTTCCAACTACTGTCCCACCTAAACAATGTTGCAAGCTAGTATCTCATACTATAAAGTTCATCTTCTTCACAATCTGTTCAAAAGGTGAACATAAGGATACTGTAACCACTACAGCCTTGGCCCAAGCACCTTCTATCCAACAGAAGCAGGCCGACAAGATTGTAGCAAAGTGTAAAGAGTCCTTCTACACACATGCATCTCATGTATCCATAATGTTTAAAAAGGTCCAACCCTTCCAGCCACAAGTTCGTGACAACCTTCAACAAGCTAAGCAACACAACTTCTCCAACAAGGCAAGCAACTCATCAAGATGCAGATTTAACAAAGGCTTTTCCCTCTCCCTCGGGCACTCAACGAAATGGAGACCATTTCTTCCTAAGGAGGGAGGATTGATCCAGGTGGATATCGGTGGCCACCCACCTTTTCCAACTAGCTCAAAACAGTTTTCTAGCAATTTTGGTAATTTACTATTTTTAGCAGTTTTTAACTTTCGRGGCCATTTTGAGGGCCTAAATGAAGGGTTTTTGGGATYGAGCTTCTCAAAGATAGTCTAAGGCTCTGATCGAGCCCCTAGAATGAATATCCTYGATGATACCTTTCCAACGAACTATTGTGCGCCCCAAACATAGATCATATGCCAAAGTTACGCCCCTGAGAAGTTGATACACCAAACTACACAAAACGAGGTCCACAAAACTGTTGGCTTTTCATCTTCCRGGATTAGGGTTTTGGATTTTATTTATGATAAAAAGGCCTTTGGAGCCTCATTGAAAAATTATCTTCTTGCGAATGCGAGTAGCGAACACATCTCTTCTCAGAGATAAGTTGCCACCATTCTAGCGAGTCTTTCACTCTGTATTTTTACAGTCTTTGTACATTTTTGCTCATTAATAGAAAATTGTGTATTACTGTATCTCTTTGTTTATGGTTGGATCTATAATACATTTATATTATATTATTGGACATCTGAGATATATCTGTCCATTTCTTTATTATTTCTCCGCTCTCATTTCGTGCTAAAAATAATCTGGATCAGTGGTATCAGAGTAGGCTGCTCTTGATCATTTGTTTTTAGTGCATGTCCCCGACGAGGTCCAAGTATAGCAAGTTGGGTCTCGAGCTTGTCTCTCTTGAATAAAATCACTCTTGCACACCCAAGAAACCCTCCATGGCGGAAGAAAATAAAAATGACAGAGCAGATGATTCTATCAATCTGTTGCTTGAGCAAGCTCTCACGCGACAAAGGGACAAAACGATAGAGAATTTTTCCCACATCCTTCAATGCCTGCTGATAGCAACATGCACATCTTCATCAAACAACCACTTTGGAAGCACCTCTCCTTTCAGGGTACATGTTAATTTTGATATTCCCGTATTTGAAGGTCAGATAGATGCAAATGCCCTAGATAAATGGTTAAATCTGTTAGAAGGTTATTTCTCTGTTCACCATTTTTTCAACAGGGAAAATATCACCTTCACATTATTTAAAGCTCTCCCCCATGTCAAACATTGGTGGGAAACTTACTGGGAGCAAATTTCCACAAAAGAGTTTGGAATATATGGGGTCGATCACTCTTGGGATTTTTTTGTGGACGCAGTAAAGGAACAGTATTACCCTGTTGGCAACTATGAGGAGCAGTATATGAGATGGACCACACTGCGACAAGAGAGGGGCCAAGCAGTTCCAGATTTCACCAATACCTTCCATACCTTGCACACCAAGCTGGGTATCAAAGACTTCGCATGACATTTGGTTCTGAAATACCGTGGCACTCTACACAGATACATCCAAATTGAAATGGATTTTTTGGATATCCCATCACTCGATGTTGCTTATCAATATGCTATTAAAATAGAGTAGAAATTTAAGCACCATAATAAACGGGAGTTCGGGTCTGCAAATCCGCAACAACCAAAGTATGATAAAGACGATCCTAACAAACAGTCTCCCGAAAACCAGTCCAAGCCACAGGAAAAGAAGGGTCACAGGAAGACGAAGAAGGACACCGAAAAATGGTGCGATTTCCAAAATTCCTCTGGCACAACACCAATGAATGTTTCTCAAAACAATCATTGGTGGCTGAAATCAAAGACAAGGAGCCGAAACATGATTCAAAAAATACTAACAAAAGACAAATCATTGACACAGACCCCACTGCTAATGTCACGACCGCAACAATTCAACCAAAAGAACCAACAGATCATGAAGAGGGGGAGCACCTTTTTCATTCACAGATGTGAGTGAAGGGGGCCCTACTGCATTTTATTGTTAATAGCGAAATCCAAAAGAACCTCATCTCAGCAGAGGTCATCAAAAAGTTGTGATTGTCGACAACACCACACCCACAACCATACAACATTGGGTGGCTTCGCCAGGGATGAGATCTTTGTGTCAGCCAACAGTGTCGATTTTCATATGGCATCCAACCCTTCAAGGATGAGATATTATGTGATGTTGCCCCATTGGGTGTCTGTGATGTTCTCTTGGGCCAACCTTATATGTGGAAGCACCATGCTATCTATGAGTCTCGACCCCGTAGCGTCATTGTTACTCTAGGGTGTCATCTCTACAGGACACCAGAGGTAGTTACAACTACTGTCCCACCTAAACAATGCCGCAAGCTAGTATCTCATACTACAAAGTTCAACTTCTTCACAATCTGTTCAAAAGGTGAACAAAATGATACTGTAACCACTACAACCTCGGCCCAAGCACCTTTTATCCAACAGAAGCAGGTCGACAAGATTGCAACAGAGTGTAAAGAGTCCTTATACACACATGCATCTCATGTAGTCAGATTGGTTAAAATAGTCCAACCCTTCCAGCCACAGGTTCGTGACAACATTCAAAAAGCTAAGCAACGCAACTTCTCCAACAAGGCAAGCAACTCATCAAGATGCAGATTCAACAAACTCTTTTCCCTCTCCCCCATACACTCAACACAATGGATACCATTGCTTCCTAAGGATAGAGGATTGATCCAGGTGGATATCAGTGGCCACCCACCTTTTCCAACTGGCTCAAAACAATTTTTTGGCAATTTTAGTAATTTACTATTTTTAGCAGTTTTTAACTTCCGGGGCCATTTTGAGGGACTAAATGAAGGTTTTTTTGTGATCGAGCTTCTCAATGATAGCTGAAGGCTTTGATTGAGCCCCCATAATGAATCTCCTCGACGATACCTTTCCAACGAGCTATTGTGCGCCCCAAATAAAGATCGTATGCCAAAGTTATGCCTCCGAGAAGTTGATACACCAGACTACCCAAAACGGGGTCCACAAAACTCTTGGCTTTTCATCTTCCGGGGTTAGGGTTTTGGATTTTCTTTATGATAAAAAGGATTTTGAAGCCTCATTGTAAAATCATCTTCTTACGAATGCGAGTAGCGGACACATCTCTTTCAGAGATAAGCTGCCACCATTCTAGCGAGTCTTTCACTTTATATTTTTACAGTCTTTGTACATTTTCGCTCATTAATAGAAAATTGTGTATTATTGTATCTCTTTGTTTATGGTTGCATCTCTAATACATTTATGTTATATTATTGGACATCTGAGATATCTCTGTCCATTTCTTTATTATTTCTCCACTCTCATTTCGTGTTGAAAATAATCCAGATCACTTGAGAAGCTAATATTGGACATTGAGTCCTTTAACTTCAATTGCAACTAAGATTTTGAAAGCTTCCTTCTTTTTTGATAAATGGTTAGCTCCATATATGCCATCTCCTACTTGGTAGTCTTAGGAAACATGCAATGGTAATCTACTGTTTCTTTCGTGGCATCTGCTTGATCTCTAGTGATCTTTTGAGTTGTTTTCCTATAATGGTAACTTCTGGTTGGTTGCCTTGGCCTTGCATATTAATTCTCGTTCTTTCTCTTGACCCTTCTTCCTTCATGGTTGACAAATTGCCATGACCAGAAGTGAAACAATGTGGGATGGGAATATGATTGACAAAAAGAACTTAAGAACTTGTGAACTAGTGGATTGGGGTTGGGTGGGGATGAGATCTAGCGAATTCCTACCGATTCTTACTGTGGCTTCTTTAACCCCATAAATCATCGCGAACAAAGAGACCATCAACTAGACAAACCCAAAGAACTTAGCAGGTAGAAAACTTATCCTCGTCAATGTGGCTAAAGACTAGAAAGATCCTTCTAACTCCGAAGTCTGAGTAACCAACATTCAACATCTTTCTTAAAGTATGCTTATCTCTAGAAACTTGAGAGCTTATTGAATTAATGATATCACACTTCACTTATCTTTTGAAACTTGAGAACTTGTTGAATTAA
>SNQJ01S0031239.1:150962-178277 GCA_010110895.2 Picea sitchensis | reverse complement strand
CCTTTTTCCCCTTTTTAAATTTTATCCCCCAAAGGATTTTTATAAATTAAGTGAATTACTTACGCCTTTCTTGTCACATGATTAATGATGATTATCATTATTATTTATTTATTTTATTTGTATTGTTATATAAATATATATTTTTATTTTTATCACAAGTATCATTTAGACCTAGACTTTAATTTCCTAGGTTGGGCGACGTTTCATTTGGGAAATTGTTTTAAAACTTTCTCATCATGTTATTCATCCTAAGGCCATCTAGGTTTATCCATTTATTAATTAACAACGCGATGTACCCTTCAAGACGCACTAGGTGCTCCAAGGGTGACACTCGCCTCAACCTGTTTCCCTTGTGCGACATGCCCTTGAGGACGCACTACATGCTCCAAGGGTGCCACTCGCCTCTTTCCATTTTTCTTGCGCGACGTGCCCTTTAGGACACACTACGTGATCCAAGGGTGCCACTCACCTCTTGAATGACTTGGTGACATCAAAAACCCCTAGAGTCAATACTCCGCCATGTGATCTTGTGGGAGACTAAGGGACTCTAAGGAATAAGGTCCCTGCCTTATTGCATGCCCCTTAGAATCATCATGAGCAACTGTCGTAGTCGGCCCTCATGACATCGTGGGTCTTCTCTAACTAGGTAATCATTAACCTACTGTTCGAGCCACGATGAGAGTGCTAGTAGGCTATGGCAGGGCTTCTATCCACACCTCTCCCTCAATATCTCTGGTAGTTGTGTGTGACCCCTCTACTCCACATTTGAGTCTGTTCGGCAAGCTATTTCCAGCCTACATCATCAACGAATCATGTCATATATAGTATCCATAATCATATCATCTAATCAGATGCAAAAATGTCATATATACAACAATCAAACCCCGAATAGACCACTCCTTGACTCGATCCGGAGTCCAAGGGGTTCCATCGATGCCTCTGCATCCTTGAGGTCCAAAATCCTGCACACTCAGTAAAATCAAGTCAATAGAACATGTCTATGTCAATGTAGAAAAACAACATGTCATCAACCCATAACACCTCATAGTCATAATCAAATGCTTAATAGTATAATAATCTGGATCACTTGCAAGCAAGTGTCCTCAAAAAATAAGTTCGCTCAGTATGTGCAAGAGTGGGATGTTACAAATTTTCTTTATTTCTTCTTTGGTTGGGCTATCTTAGAGTTGCTAGAATTTTTCCCATTATTTTTATTAGTATTTTGATTTCACAATTTTTCTAGCAGAATTGCATTTAATTCCTCTAGATTATTTAAAATTATTTTTTTATATTCTCTCACAATTTTTAGTTCTTCTCTCATATATATTACTATCTTTATAATTTTTGAATGCTTATCATTATTCATATACACCCAGAGATGTCCATCACCTAAATTCCCTTGTTCAAGAATATCTTGATGAGGTTCTTCTCCATGAGGCTCGGGTACTTCTATCATTTTCCTACAAAATCAAATTATTGTTCTTCCTAGAGGTAAGAAGAAAATAAAGACAATTTACATGTTATGTTTTTCTATGATAAATCCTATAAAAAGGCCAAGTGTTGTAACCTACAACTCTGATACCATTATGTCACACACCTTAAATTCCATTCAAGATTATATATATATTCAACCATAACAATCTAATGATTTCACGTCATCATAATTGTCACTTATAAGTCTATTAATTTATTTTATTCCTACCTTATGTTTATCCTTGTCTTCCTTTATCATACGATAGTCTCACCATTTTTTCATCGTTTTATTATAATGAGAAAACCATAGAGACTAAATGATTACATAGAAAGTACTTTATAGCTTATCATAACTTATTATAGTATCTTGTACTATAAATAGTTGGACAACTTGATGCTTAACAATATAGTTCTTCACTTTACATCATGTTTATAAAGGTTAATCTAAGTCTTATTCCACTAAGACTAGGTACTTGATAACTTATATGTGATAGTTTTTACTTGGTTTCATAATCAACTTGTTATGTATGTATTCATTACTGTTGAGGACATGACCAATGCCATGTATAAGGGGCACATGAGGGTTTGTTTGGTTGTTATAGACCCCCTTATGGCTATACATTCTCCACTCGACACTATGATATTACTATTATAACCCTTTAATTGTTTCATAGCATATATGAGTTAAAGTATTCAACGTACAAGTTTTTTATTATATTTTCATGTTAAGGTAAGATCATATACAAAACACATTTCTTTGTATATCCTCCGAAGTATATAAAATGGGTTTCATTGTATTGTTCGTTGTATATCATATATTAAATCTGTTTCATTGTGTATCATCCAACGTATACCACTTGGAATACGAGAGGACAACTCATACTTAAGGGACTTTATTATGAAGTTTTACGAGGGATTAACTCATGTTATAGTACCATTCTTAATTTAAATACTTGCCAACTTTTCTTTGTTAAACAACGTGTCATACATAGCATTTACAATGTAGCAATCCTGAATGCGCCACCTATGGGGTTACCATATCTAGGAGATTTATCGACAATTGTCCTAAGAAATATATACGTGCAGTGTTATTATGCTTACAGGTATTAGGATTTTCCTATTGAATCCTTAACCATCCCAACCTCTCTCTAACTTGGTTCATTTCACACTTTTCACTTTCATTTTCTCATCTCTTTGTTCGTCTTGATAGGTTTTTTCAAGAGGTTTTATATTTTTACCAAACCCTCTCGTATATTTGAGAGTTCTTGAGTTACAATGTTGCATGCTTGATTGTTCACAACCCATTTTCTTTCATTCTGGAAATTATTTGCAAGAGGCAGGGCATTTGTAGATCTTCTAGCTTGCAGTTGGTATTTTTATCGACTCCAAGGTTGGTGTCCCTATCTGGTAAGAGTTCACAAAACCTCCTTTACTCTTTTAGGATTCCTGTAAACTAGATCTTGTAACTTATTATCTTTGTAATGATTCTTGAACATTTTTTAGGTTACTAGTTTATAGTCGGGTTCAAATGTTATTTCGTTGTCTCTTCTTAGTGTGTATCTGTATCATTTTCCTTATGACACTCTATGTATATTGTTTTCTATACATATATATTGTGTAAAAGTTCTGACTATAAAATTTATTTCGGTCCCGGTGCATCTTTTTTTCGGTTAACCTATGGTCCGAAGAGATTTTACTTAGACCTTGAGGTTTATTGACCAAACCCAGAATTTTATGAATTCTACGCTTCAAGTTTACCCTTAATAGGAATTTATACAGGGTTTATATTTTCTTTGTTTTACTTCTCTCATTCCAATCAATGATTAAAACATTTTGAAAATCATTATAATCGTACTGAACTTAGTTAGGATTTTTTTTTAATATATTTGCACAGGTGTTGTATTCACATAGCATATAGAAATGTATTTTTTATTATATTTTGTAAGTGCACCATGATTTGAATCCTTGTTATAATTTATTCCTGGGAATTTTTAACTAATGATAGGCCCTGGTCGTTGTTTTCAGGGGTACACATCATTTATATAACAACCCTTAGGATTCAAATGCAGTTCAAAGGCGACAGAAGGAGATACAAAAGTGTTTTGTACTCCCATGGTATGTCTGTCTCTATTTGTATATGTAAATTGATTTTTTTTTGACTAATTAAACTCGTACAACATTCTAACTTGTTTTGCTACTATTATGCAGGTGCCGAAGAGGTTTGTACCATGGAAAGTAGTAAATTCTCTTGCTTGGAAAGGTATTTGGGTTCTGTCACTAATTAAATTTCAAGCCTGGTATCACAGTCTGTGACTGCTCTGTTTATACATTCTGTTAAGATAGTGGACTGAATAATTTTATATATAATTATTCTTTAAAGTCCCGTGACTTAGGATTGTCATCTATGCATTTTATGGTTCTGTAATTTTATGTAACTCTATTTACTTAGTATCGATTCCTTCTTGGATATACACAGTCATTACTTGCATCTCTATTAAACTGTATTTACTTGGAATCAATTTCCATTTTTGGGCATACATAGTCATTACTTGTATCTCTATTAAACTCTATTAACTCAATACAAGTTTCTTATTTGAATACAATTCATGTTTTAATAGCTAGGTTTTACTCATGATTTTTATTGGGTTTGCTACTGGTAATACAACTTTATTCGTAGATCTAGGAATTGAATGACTATTGTTTTTATTTCAACAATATTTCTATATGAAACTATGGTACGCATTTATTTTCTCATAAAACAACTTAGATGTAATATTTTTATGACTCATTAATGCTTTAAAATACTTCATAACCAAAAATAATTTTGTCACAGTAACGCACAATAATAAACATTAAACATTCAAATCAATATATTCATAATAAAGAAGTAAAACTTGGAACTTGGAGAAACCACACTTTGAAGACTTTGTTCCTCCCAATAATTGAATAGAGTCTCTATAAACCTCTGTCACCCCCAAGCTAAGTTCATAATCCAAGGGGTTGCCTACGTGGCCTCTTGAAGAATTATGAGTACCATCTTGTTGTGTGTAAATATTAAAAAATCATTGTGTCAAGTTAATTCAATGTGTATCCTGTAGCGGACTCCTCGTTACGACAACAACTCTGAGAACAGGTGCAATTTTTTTTTATTTTTTTTTTTTGTTTAGGGTGTGTGCGCGCGTGTAGAAGTAACAAACACACTTGACTCTACGTCGCCACTCGAAAACCAACAAGACGCAACCACGATGTTCAACATAAGAATACTGAAGGAACACAACGAGTAACTGCAACATTATGCGACCATAGGCATGAGGCGAACAACACAAACATTAAGACATATTGGGGGGGCACCATAAGAACACAGAGGGAAGAATCCAAGGTGTTAGGGTTACTATTTCTGCTCAGGAAAGTAGGGCGTTTAGTCTTATGTCCTCTCGAAAGAAGATTGGACAGGCTCCTGGCCGACTGCTCAGACAGAAACTAGTAACCCGACCTAGAACAATATGAAATCAAGGTGAACACAATCAAGACGATCCCGACATATCATAGTGACAACAAGAAATAAACGCCCCTAGATATAAGGCGTACAACTAGCAGCTGTAAGCAGAAAAAGACACCAGGTGTTAAGTACAATATAGTCACAGATGGAAGAATCCAATAGTAGAGTTTACTATTTCTTCACAGAAAAGCAGGGCTTTTAGTCTTATGTCTTCTCGAAAGAAGACTAGACAGGCTCCTGGCCAACTAATCAGGCAGAAACTAGTAACCTCCGTCAAGTGTGTCGCAAGAGTGGAACCCTCCCTTTAAAGGGCCCGAGACTCTTGATACGACACTGCATTCCTTACACAGAAATACACACAGACATAAATACTGAGGCTACTGAAGGTGTCTAAATCCCACCGAACACTAACAGACCCCTCAATGCAAGCCAACCAAGTACAACAAATCAACGGACAACCACGACGTCTAAGGAAGATGCAAGACAGAAGGACACCGACAACTAGTGAAGACTCAACAATACCTACGACTGACATGGCCTCAAGTATAGATCAGTTACTTCGTTTAGATCCGTTAGTCGATGAGTCATCGACCCAAACATAAAAATGAGTACAAAGATTAATTTCTAAATCTAACACATAAAGATTTTTGCTTTTAGTATAAGGACCTTCCCCTTTAGGTTAGAAAGAAACGTCCTTATAATGATCAGCCTTACCATTACATTTATTCTATGACAATAACGTAAACAATTATCAAAGTCCTTACAATCCTATGATACCAAGGCTATATGTCGTTTCTCCATAAGTGAGGATACTACATTTTCAAGTATCAATGATAATTTACCGTGACAATCACCTACTATGACATCGCCATCAAGGCTAGCACTATTGTATCGTACTATAAATATTTGCAACTTCGCTAACTACCTTCATAATAAAAATTACAATGACAACACCATAGCGCCAACATCATTACATTTACCATATATAGATCTTGCACATTCACTAACAAATTCCAATTACAAGGTATCGACAACACACAAGCGCTAGCATTTCTACACTATAATGTCGAGACCTTGGAAATTCGCCAACTAAATTCCTAATAAAATTTTAATATTACATTTACGATATAATGACCTTGCAATAGGATAGCATCCATATTTCATCTCATGTGTTAGTATCAATAAATAAACTACCATGGCATCTTCATAAAAGCTGGCCTCATTACCTTAAATATAAAGGCAATTGCAATTTAAATAACTATTTGCAAATAAAGCTACAATATCCTTTCCCTTAAATGGAGACTTCATTCTGATGACCCTAACTATGCTAAGCAACTTAATAGTTCCAATACCGTTTAACTATATCTAAAAGAAATTTCATGATATAAAATAATATTACAACAGGTTTGTTACTAAAATTATTCATTCCTATAAGGATAAAGAACAATCCCAAGGAGATTTCGTTCAAGCTTCCATCCTTCTATTTACCACATCTACCATCGCAGAACAACCATACTTCCATATAATTACAATAAAAGGGTTCAAAAGGGGTTTAGTTGAGCCTCAAATATCAGTGACTGTAAAATGACCCTGGCTATTGTTAGCAGCATCTATCAATTTTCGTGGGAGACTCTACGGGAGATGAAATAGAAACCTTTAATGCGCCGACCAAACAGTTGTCATGATAATGTGCTTGGTCTTTAGACTGACGGCTTCCATAAAATGGGTAATGAGTCACTGTTCGAGGCGTGTAAGGTCAACTTCTGGGCATCAAGGTGAGCAGATAACCAGGCACTATTTTTAATTTCTTTAAACTAAAAGGAAATTAATAAAGAAATAATACCATTACTAACAACGACTGTCAAAGATTAATAAAGCGTTAGAATCTTGCAACCATCGACTGTCAAGAATTAATAAAGCATAAAACTATCACTGCCAAAAATCAATGACTGGGTAAGTAAATTTGACATGATTTAGACGACGACAGGTAAGCGACTCCTAGGCATCACGAGACATCCTTTTAATCAGTCACACAGGATCCGAAGACGTATGGTCCATGGATGTAACTCATTAACAAACACACAGGCAAGGCTTCGACACAACGCCTGCGAACTCAGTTTACAGAGGAGGCATGCTGAACCGAACTGCGTGCATTTCCAGGGGAGTATACCAGACGCAAACAGAATGAGGCGATGAGATTTAGTCACGCAGTTGCTGAAGGTTAAGGTTCTGGAAAGAAGTGGGAGTCAGGTGAGTTAAAGATGAGCGCGCAGCCTGGTTCTGTACCAAATCGTCCATACTTAAACAACAAGGCATAGCACTGAGACAAGAAGAAACCAGTCGCAGAGATCGGGGCCAACGTGGTGTCCCTAGCCTGCTCGCAGAGGACCCCCAACCAGAACGCAGAGAGGTTCTGCTTTGAAAACACAGAGAAAAGAGAACTCCCACTGCTGTACAGATGCAACAAGATAAAACCCAGCTTCAGAAGCCCACCCTGAAATAACAGACTCTCGCTGTAATAAATGATGCAAGTTTGTCCGACTATCCCTTTAGGTTTATGGTTACCTTGAGTTTTTGCAATAGGTTACAACCCATAAGGGCGCCAAAACACGGATTGACGGTAGCATTCAGAGAGAGAGAGAGAGTGATCGGATGGCTACAAGGAAACCAAATCAGTGGAAAAATTAAAAATATGAGGCGATCTAAGCTTCTGGTGAAATCCTTCAAGGAGAAAGGGGCAACGAGAATGAATTTGTGGGCCAAGTAGTAGAAAACACCAGTAGAGGAAATATAACACAAATAACAACCAGAGTGATGCCCTACTCTAACTATTTAATTGCGCTATTGCTACACTACAATGTATATCAGAAGATGAAAAGCTATAACAGTGGTAAGTTCTGTAAATATCAGTGAGATTCTTGAGGAGGAATGTAAAGTTGAAGTCCCATGCTTAAACTGTGTTTTTCCATAAAAAGTGAGATTATTAAACTAAGTTTTATTAAATAAAATTGACAGAAGAAAATTTTTTATCGTAGAGTAAATCACTACACGGCCATCAAATCCTTTTACAACCAATATTCGATATCAACATAAGTCATATGCATCCTAATCTACCAATTGAAAAACATCCATACCGTTGCCTTACTTCCGCCTCGAGTGATGACTCTGCGCGTCGTGTCGCTTTTTCTCTGTGTTGCTCCCGCTCGCCGACCATAGAGACCTCACCGGTACCTCTCGGCCAATCGCTAGGGGTACTCTGCTTCCCCCTCAGCCCCCCGATCCGCAAAGGGGCCACACAAGATCCAGAGATAAGACTAGCTTCTCTGCTTGCCTCCATGGCTGAGCTACCACTCCAATTCGGCTGAGAAATTCCCAACTCCTCACAAGCAATTCGTCAAGCCACAATCCGGCAGCGTAACGTTACACTAACCGTTTCCCCGCTTTCTTCCTTCTTTTCCCCTTCTTTTATAGAAATTTGAGACCCACCTACTTCCCTAAATCATTATTAAATTAATTTTTAATGACAAACCTATAAACATTCTCTGTCGTCCAAGTGTCACTTATCCCCCATGTGTCTCCAAATTAATTTCTTTAACTTAAATAAAAGACTCATTTCCCTCACTCCCCCTAAATTCGCTCCTAAAATTACTCCTAGGGTTCCTAGATCCCCTCTCATGCTTTTAATAACTTTCCTAAAATGATGTTTCTGATTTTTAGTAACTCCTTAAATGTTGTTTCCTTTTCTCTTTTTACCCTATGTCTCCTACTTTCCATTATTAAGTTTCCTTTATTACAAGTTTCCTCATTTATATTTTTTTTATTTCTCTCTTTTTATTATTATTATTTTTTATTTATATATTTTTTTGTTAAACCCAAAATGATAAATGCGCTTAATAGTCTTATCAATATATTTTTAAAATCCTAAATTTTTATACTCCCACTCTTTAATAATTTTAATTCTTCTTTAAAATTTAAAAACCCTGGGTTTCAATTAATTTATCCCCCCTCATTACTTTACCCCCCCTTTTGTTTTAAGAGACTTTAACTAACACATAGGAGGGTTTTTGTTTGCATTATATGTTTTATTTTTTGTGGGATCTTTTTCTTAGGGCTTATCAAATTTTATCTTTGAGATGTTTTAAATTTAGGTTTAGATTGAACTAGGCGACAATTCATTAGAGGAGTCGTTTTAAGAATTTTTGCTCAGGTCTTAAGGTCTTAGGGTCATCTAGGTTGTCTCATCGTCATCATCAATGGGGCGTGCCGCCCGAGAGCGCTTCATTCTCCAAAGGGTGCCACTACGCCTCGTTTTTCTTACGTTGCATGACATGCCTTGAATGCACCACACTGCTCCCAAAGGGTGCCACTTCGTGACTTTCATTTCTTTGCGGCGGTGCCCTTCGAGGGATGTACCACGTGCTCCGAGGAACACTTTCGGTGACAGCCGGATGGTAGACATCACCTTAGGTCAACACTCAGCGGGTGGTGCTTTGTGGGAGACTAAGGGCATCTGGAATAGGGCCCCACCTTATTGCGTACCCCTTAGAATCATCGTGAGCGACTGTCTCATTCTTCCCTCACGGTATCGTGGGCCCTCTCGAGCTAGGTAAACTTTAACTTACAGTTTGAGCCACGATGAGATTTATAGTAGTTTGTGGCAGGGCTGCTGTCCACCTCTCCCTCAATCTCTGCGGAACTCGTGTGTCCTTTACTCCCTTAATGTGAGTGCAGTGCGTGAATATCGTCAGCCTGCATCATCAGCGAGTCATGTCAGAACATGTCAACAATATATCATCAAATCAATAAATATCGCCAGTAAATGAGATCAGCTCAATATCACACTCCACGACTCAATCCGGGTCAAGGGGTTTGTCGATGCCTCATCTTCATCCTCCAGTCCAAAACTACACTCAAATAAAGCGAATCAATAGCACACAGCATACAGCAATATTGAAACATCTTGTCATAAATCGTAATGCATCATCATCCAGGATAAGTGTTTTATCATCATAAAATCGGATCGCACGCAGTGTCCTCAAGAATAAGTTTTTTGTAAGTGAGCGAGGCCGAGGGATGTTGCATATCCTCCTCTAGTTGTTAGTCCACATCCTAGGAATGATGTCCCATTCATTTGTCATGACATATTTTGTTTTTCCTGGGACTTGTGACACTTGTCTTGAGCCTTCTACTCACTAACCGCACAATGATTCAATTCTACAGATGTTCTCAAATTCTGCTATAAATATGGAATGTGTCTTTTTGAAATTGAGTTAACTCCATAAGTTCTCTCATACTGATGCCATTTAGCCAACCCTTTGGATTCCTAACTCCTTCTTTACTTAGGTTTCTTAAATGTGTGCCACATTTTCCAAATTTTTTATTTTCGCCAAAATAATAAGGTTTTACAATTTAGAATTGGTCAATTGGCCAAATTGTCTTTTGGAAAAATAATCAAAATTCTAAAATAAAATAATAATAATAATTTTTAAAGTTTCCAATCGTGGTGTATCACAATTGTCTTTTCTACCTCCACTTCCTTTAGGATTGTTTCCTATGTTTTTGTGATTTCTTCACCCCCCTACACAGTCAAGGTTGTAATTTTATCTTCTACTGATTAGGATTCTTGCTTGACCTTTCTTTGTGAAGTGGATAGTTCACCAATTACCCTGACTGCTTCTTCATGCATTGGCTCGAAGCGTTGTTGGCAATTTTGTTTGTTGATCCTTCATATTCTCACAGAATGTACGGAACTTTTCATTCATCGACATGAATAGGGAAGTTTCATATACTTTTGTTTTCACTCTGCTGATTTTCCTCATCCCAGAAAATGTAGAATGTGCCCAATCTGGCATATCTGATATCTTCACAAGCTCCTCTCCTTCAACAAGTGATTTTGAATTCAATTCAAGGACATGGAATTTCTCATAACCCTTCCTTTTGGTCCTATATGAACCCAGAGGTAGCTCACACCTATTTTTTTTTATCAAAAACATCCTTGTTGTAATGAAATTCCCTCAAGATCTAGCATCTTCCCATGTCCTTTTAACCAACTATTCTCCATAGCGCCACTGCCACCCTCTTGATCGATTCAAAAAAAGGGTTGGATCCTCACCTGCCTTTGGGATCCCTGTAATCCATGAAATTAATGTAGTATCAATTGAAATTGGGGAGTCAAGCCATAGCTCCCCATGGAAACAACTGAGAAACACCTTCATACAATAATTAATCTCCAAACTGCGCCCGAAATGTGGAATCTCCAATAGGTTCAATGGCCTCCTTATTCAACCTTATTTCCTAGACCTGTGTCTCCATAACTATTGTTGACGTTCCTAACATTCTCTTAGCACACAAGTATTTTTTATATCCAACTCTAGGAATTTTTGTTCATTGGTGATATCATGATCTAGAAAGTTAAGGTCAAAAATATTACCAAGCATCTCTCCTTCAATGCTTACACCATCTCGAACTAGTGATGTCGGGAGAAGGTATTTCCCATTTTTTTTTATGTTGTTGGGTGGCGTCTCGATGTCCTTGGTTGGAGGTAATCTATGTGGAAGTTGGATTGTGAAGTCGAATCCAAAGCTCCAGTTACTTCTTCGACCTCTAGTGTATTTACTAGTTGTTTTTCTTATTTTCACATTGTTTTTGATGATGCTCCAACCTTTGGAGGGGCCATTCGTATTATGTGACAGATTCCTTAAATGGATCTATTTCTATTCTCTAGTAGTTGTAGCTTATCTATGATTCACTCTAATGCACTATTTCTATTTCTATTCTTGGTTTTTTCTCTCACTTTCATGCAATAATGAATTACACTTAATGACCTTTTGTTGTTTTTGTGCCTTCTTACAAGTTGTACCTGTCTCATCTCGCCTTAAAAAACTTGTCCAATCCTCCAATGAGGTTGACGAGTTGTTAAATGAATAAATATTTATTAACAAATCCGTTGAGTGATTTTTCCCTTGTACTGCCAATCTGCCATGATTTCTGATGTATTTTACCATTTAATATTATCTCGATGTCTTTATGATACTTATTTCTTCTTTGTAGACGCCGTTTCCATTCTTTAATTCTTCGAACGATATTTTCATTTCGAAATTTCACAACGGTTCTTTCTTTTTCATATGTGTTCTTTGCATTCTTCCTCTTCCGTGTAATATGTGATGAATTGGTGCAGTTCCATTATGATGCATGTTAACCATTCCTTTTTCACAATCTCCAATGCCTTGTACTACGTGATCTTTTTCTTTTCTTTATATCTACTTTTGTTATTTTCTTCTATTTCTACTTTTATTGTTTTGTTGTGTTTTCCTTCTACTATGGTACATCTACTATAATACATGTATTCTAAGGCATCCCAACTTACTATATGCATTGCACGCCATATATAGAGTTTCAATTAACTTCCATTCACCATTCCTCCAATGTATTATCCATTCATGGTTTCCAAATACACAACACATGTCTTTGTTATGTGTTGAATCACATAGGGTCATAACCATTTCATTCTAAACTTTCCTATATATTGCATGAACTTGTTGTCATAGAGAAATGATAAGTCTCCCACTTGAAACATTTTATTTTTAATATACCTATCATACCATGATTTTTCTCTTGCCTTATGGACTTGCTAATGGAATCCTGTGACAAACCGATCCTCCTCAAGTTGTAATAAAAATTCCAATCTCTCCTCTATTATGCCAGAGTCATATACATCAGTGATTGCTACAATGTGTAGGCTAGGAAGATTAAAATCCATTGGCATCACTGCATCTTGCCCATAGAAAAATATGAAGCATGTCTAACTTGTCAATTTTTTACATGTAGTTATGTAATCCAGTAACACTATAGGAACTCTTATTTCCCAATCGTCTCTCCCTACATTGAAGATTTTTGCAAATAATTCTCGAGGAATTTTATTGAAATCCCCCATTGTTCCATTGGATTGAGGGTAATATTGGGGTACTCTATGATGATGAATTGGAACTCCTCAGTCCAATTTTTAATTTTATGATTAGAAAGTGTGTTCCTTGATCAGCGAGTAATATGCAAGGAAAAACAAACCTTGTGACTATATTCTCAAAGAAAAACCTCACAATAGTCTCTGAGTTGCAATCTGTATTAGGGTTTCTTATGCCCATCTTGTCAAATACTCTGTCAAAATGATGATGCAACTTGCCCCTAATATTATTTCTTTCCCATTAGATAAAATTGATTTCAATTAGCCAACTTGTGGATTTAAATGCATTTCATCCCTCTTGGATGGATATCCCACTCTTTGACATACATCAAATGAGATAGAAAATATTGCTTAAGTCTTTGTGTAGTGTAGACCACCAAATCCCTGTGCACAAAATCTTTTGTGAATTTTCTCTCCTTCCGTAATGTCCTCTTGAAATATCATCATGTGATTCTTTTTTGTTATCATTGTTCTTTCATGTTTCAACCACCTGTATCTCAATATTCCACCTACCAACTTGTATAAATTCCATGCAATCAACTAATGTCTGTTTCTTTCTCTGAGTTGTTTCTTCTCTGCCACTGTTATCTATGATGGATCCATACATGTGCTTCGAAATTGTATGATTTGTAAAGTATTCATCATTTTCTAAAATATATGTGCATATGTTAAAGTTGTCATCTGATTTCCTACATCTTCTCTCTTGATAGTTGTGTGTGATAGATGATTTGGTCTTGCATTCAGCTTCCCTAGTTTAACAACAACTTATCAAAATCATATTCTTGGAACAATAGTAGCCATACACATATTCTCCCTCATAATATTGTCTTGTTCACTAAGTATTTTAATGCGAATGGTCTATGCACATCTTAAAGTGAGACCCGATTAAATAGCGTCTGAACTTTTGTAGGTAATATACCATTGTCAATCCTTCTCATTCAGTTGATAGTATAATTCTTCTATGTTATGGAAAAATTCCTACCTGCAAATGCAATTTTGTGATTTATGTCTCCCTCCCTTGATTTAGATAGTACTGTGCCTGACACTATGTACAATGCATTTATATGTACATGGAACTCTTTGTTCAAATATGGAAAGATCAAAATCAGCGTGGTCACTAGTTTTTTTTATTTAAAGGTGTCAACCCTTATGTTGATGGTATTCATTCCATTGAAACTTTGATTCCTTCTTCAATAACTTTTCCATTAGTGTTGTGATATGCGCGTGGCTATGATAAATTTCCTTTAATAACCTATATGACCTAGATTTTCCCTCAGTTTTCTTATTGATGTAGGTGGTTCTAACTCTATAATTACTTTTATAATCCTGGTTGGATCTACTAGCAATCCTTACTTGCATACTATATGTCCCAAAAAAATTCGAAATGGTGCACAAACAATACACTTCTTTAGGTTCAACAAAATATGACACTATCTACACCTATCCAAAATTAACATGAGTACTTCTATGTGATCCTTAAGGTAGAATGAACACAATTCAATCATACAAGTACACTTCAAAGGAATGTATGAATAAATTCCTTGAACATTGCTACAAAAACTATGGAAAATATCATCGGGGCTGGCAGGTCAAAGGGAATTCTTGTATACTAAATAGGAATCCCCCACTCACTCACATAAATGAAGGTAGTCTTGTGTCGATCTTCTTGCATAATATTTATCTAGTGGTACCTCAAAATTAAATACGTGGAAAGAGTAATTTCATGTCCTCGATCTAAAATGAAGACTTGAAATGCTTGAAAATTATTGCAAGTGAATATTATGTGTTTAAAACAAATGGATCGGTTGCAACACATAGATTAAATGATTACTTATGCAAATTACACATAGACGCTTATAATCAATGAACATAAACACATGGCACAATGGCCGGTAAAGGTTCACCCCTCTCTTGGGCTACATCTCACGGTCGACTTCCAATGGATCATTATTATTAATTTCTCAAAGTGCTCAAACAAATGTCTTACAATACTCAAACTAACAAAACGACTGCTCCAATGGCAAAGCGTCCCAAAACCCACAATGCGGGCTCTTTCGACACCTCAATGCGGTCAGCTTGAAAGTTAAGCCTCTAGAAGTCTCCCTCTTGAGCTTCTTGTGTCTGCATCTACAAAATGCACCTTTGTGTGCATGAACCTGGAACACTCTCCCGAAATGCGTTTTAACCTAGCACCGGGCGCAACCATAAAATTGTGCGAACTGTAGGATGTTTAGGGTGCCTCCAGCCCCTAACAGCCTCGGCATTTGGGCGTATGGCGCATATGACTGTGCTCTTGGCTAAAAGGTGGTTAAGTTGTTTTAAAACTACCTGCGCTCCTTTCCGTAGAGCCAAGTGTCATGTGGCGCATACAATAGAGCCATGGCTATGGGTTAAAACCCCCACGCACCAATGGATTTGTTGCACACATATATATTATATTACGGTCACATGCTTTGAAATAAAACCATGGGCTATGTAATATTAACCCCGCGCATATTTAACTGTTGGTTATACCATATGGTATGGTCATATGTGATATACAATGACCCCTTGAATTAGGAACTGGCAGACCCTCCATTCAATACATAGTGCGAATTTAAATACATTTAAACACACTTATATAACAAGGAATAAAGAGTGATGTAATGGTCGGGTGGATATTTTTGAAGGCTTATGCGGTGGGGAGGTCCAAGGGTCGAACCCAGTGGACTCCAAAAAATTTTAAACAACTCATGAGCCAATTCAGGTGGTGTACGGTGGCCCATGATTGAGCCACGTGGCGCCCAATCACTTGACCAAAAAACTTCCACGTGTCAACACCTAATTTGACCATGCCAACCAACCCAGTTATGCCCGTCATACATGCGGTGCATTTTTGACCCTACCGCGTCGACACGATGCGAATTTGTGCGCGGTTGTCTGGTCGGCATAAAAAATTGCACGGTTGACTTGACAGACAAATGCGCCCATATCTCTCCTAAGCTCGACGTCGTTTGAGATGAAGCGGTTAGCATTCGGGTTTGCAAACGGGCCCTACAGCTCTTGTCCGGTTTGAAGTGATTACAAGCACTTTGAATTTTTGAGCAAAATTTGATCCCCGATCACACCTCAGTAGAGACTTTGGACCTCAAAAAGACTATTTTCGGTCTATTTGAATATGAGGGTACAACTCCCTCACCCTTCTAACCTCAATACACCCAGCCTTGCCGTTAAGTCCTTCAAGACCAAATCGAAGATACTCCATATTTCCTCCTTTCGAAGTTCGCATCCTCCTGACAAGGATGGTGTCTTCATGCATTACGGTAGATACTCTGAAAAATCATCTATGGAAGGAATCACGTACTCTCCTTGATCATCAATCAATGGAGGCTCATACAACTTCAAATTCTCAACATTAACAGCGGCATACATTTGCATATAAGGGCAAATCTAAGCGAAAGTATTGTTACCAATCTTGTAAATAATCTTGAAAGGACCATATCAGTGGTTTGAAATTTTTACCTTCTCGCTAAGCCTCTCCTTACTGATGTAAAGCCAAACTTCATCTCAACTTGGAAGCTGTGATCAACACGATGCTGCCATGTCTTGTCTTGTACTTGGCGACGCTGTTCAAACGCTCTTACCACGATGTATCGGCTGGATTTGTTCAATGAACTTCACCACGCCCTATCAATGTCATATTGACCATCACGACAACAATATCTTTCCCAAAGAGATAAAATCTACAAAAGGTGACTTGGGCAAATAGCCGAAACATGCTTCAAATGGTGGCGTTTGAATGAAGAGTGCTTGCTTCGATTATGCGCATCTTGAATATAGTGTAAATGTTCATCCCAAAGTTTAGGATGCTTGTTGCAATAAGCATGAAGAAGATGCCAACTGTCACGATTAACCACCTACAATGCGACCATGCATGCGGATGAAAAGCCGTGCTCTTTTTAATTTTGGTGTCCATGGGTGCTTGCAAACTCAACCAAAACTTCAAAAAATCGAAAGTCCGTCGGAGATAATGGATTTAGGCAATCAAAATGCACCCAAACATTTTGAAGAACAATTTGTGATGGTTTTGTTCTTACGTTGCACCGCTTTGTACAAGGCATCAAAATGCACATTTTTCGTCGATTAACCACAACATAAAGATAATCATGACTCGTCCGACCTTGGGTAAACCACCAACAAAATCCATGGAAATACTTTCCCAGATTGAGAAGGGCTGGAAGTGGAGTGTACAATCCCAACTTTTGATTGCTAGGTTTGCTTGTGGAACATAGCGAACATCCTCGAACATGTCTTGAAACAATTTCATTCTAAATGCTTAGGCCCGATGCTTGATTATCTTTGCAAATTTTCCTTTGTCTTGCCTACACCAAAGTGACCGTTAAAAAGAGAATGTGGCTTCCCTTGTGATGTTGATTCTTTCCTGTGGAATCTGAGGGCTTGACGAGAGATGATTACAAAGAGATTGTATGCGCATGATAGTCAATTCTTCAACATGGTTAGAGTGGCGCAAAGTTTCATGCACTTCCTTAAAGTCGGTATCTAAAGCATGATCCACATAACTTTCATGCATTATAGGACTCAAGCAGAATAGCGAGAAGCGCTAATGGCAAGCCTTGAAGCATATCAACAACTTTGTTAAAATGCCCTTCTTATGCGATTGCCAAATGAAGCCCGGTGAGAAAAGCCATCCATGCGAGAAGTGCCTAGCTTGTTGTAGCTTTGAAATTTTGTGATTGTAAGTATTGCAATGGTTGATGAGCGATGTGAATAATGGTTTCTTTCCACAACAAATAGTTAAGCACCATTTTAACACTTTGAACCAATGCATACAATTTCTTGTCATAAGTAGGATAATTAATAACAACACCATTAAAACTTTCAGAATGAAAAAAAATTGAAACACCATACTAAAGAAAAGCGCTCCCATTGCATAATTACTTGCATTGTAGTTTCAAAAGTTTGTCTTAAATTTGGAAGTACAAGAGCGATTGCTGAACTTATCTTTTCTTTCAAAGTATCAAAAGCCCTCTTTTGCCTCCCCGTTTGAAAACTTTCTTGACACTTGTCCGCGACATGTAATGGAGCTGCAATGGACCGAAAAGTTAGCAATAAATTTCCTCCAATGTTGGGCGGCTCCCAAAAACTCCCTTACCTCTGTCACATTGTTGGGTTGGACCATTCCAAATAACTTTAACTTTAGAAGGGATCAATTTTTAATTCACCTCCACCAACAATATGGCCTAAGTAAACAAGTGAAGTTTACCAAATTCACATTTGGACAACTAAAAAACAATTCATTCTTTTCCTCAGAAACATCCAAAACTTGTTTCACATGTAATATGCTCTTCAGTTGCTAAAGATCAAAATATCATCTAGTAGACAATAACACAATCATCCAGAAGAATGGCAATACATGCGTTCATAACTCTCATGAGGCGGGGTGCATAGCAAGGGTCAAGGCATTACCATCCATTCAAACAAACCTTGCTTGGTCTTGAAGTTGTCTTCCGTATATTCTCCTAGGTAGTGCGATCGATGATAACCACTACTTAAATCTAACTTAGTGAAATATTTGTCATCTTTTGATTAATCAAGCAAATCATCAATTCTTGGAAGAGGGATACTTGATTTTTAGCTGGCGAAATTTTGTTCAAAGCCACGAAATCAACACCCACATATACCCGTACCATCTTTATTTGGAACTAACACAATTGGAGTCCCACATGGTGAAGAACTTGGTACAATAACCCCTTTGTCTAACAACTCTGAATTTGTTTTTTAATCTAAAGCATTCCATAATTGACATCTATACATACCAATGTTTGGAAGTGGACAATCTTGTTGTGGCGAATTTCATGTTGGATTCCTCTTTTTGGAATAGCCCCCTTAAGGTTCTTTAAACATGTCATCATCTTGATTAACAACTTCAAATAAATTGGATTTTAACTTTTCATCACAAGCGCGGAAGTATGGATTCTCAACATCATTTTAGGTTTGATCATTAAGATAAAAAAATTCTTCTTGGCATTAACTAACCTCTTCCTTTGCATTTATGATTGACAGAAATTCATCTTCTTAGTGTGAGGTTTCTAACAATATGCTCAACCCATTTTTAAACAAATGATACTTATTATAATGACCTTGATGATATAAAATAGCTTTCCTATCATACAAATATGGGCTTCCCAATACAATACCACATATATCCAATGGAATCACATCATCTACACTCATCAATGGGAATTTGTGGTTATAGCAGAGCCTAAGTTTACACTTCTGGTTACTTGTAACTTGGCATTATCACATATCAAACCAAGGAGGGTATGGTTTATGATGTGGACTTGTTTCCAACTTAAGTTTCTTATGGTCTCTTGAAATAAGATTTCCTTGTGATCGAGAATCAAATAGCGTGTCTATCTTAGTATGTTTGGAAACAACCCTTATATGAAAATTTCAATTCTTGTTTTCTCTTGTTGAGTTACATTGACATTGGTATTACTTGAAGAGCTGGTACTTTCAACATAACTATTACCTTGGTAGCCCATGGTTGTGATCTTCGTCTAATCACCAGAATCCAAACCCAAGTCTTGTTGAGAGCGATCTGGATCTTTGACTTTCCTTTGTTGTTATTGCCAAACTTTTGGGTCTTCTTTCAGGGATGGAAAGCTTCCAACAATGGTCTTCATCATGGCCATCTTTTGAACAATGTTTGTGTGAACTTTTTCTCCTCTTTCTTCACAGCAACATTCTTCCTTACTGCCATGAACTTCTTCTTTCCTTTTCTCCATGGCTGAATGTATTCTTGTTACCCTCATGAATATGGTTCCTTCCCCTTGCTTCCAAAAATGAGTAGCTTGTACACAAACTTCATTTAGATTTGAAGGATTAAACATGGTATAGTATGTCTCAAATAACTATGTAAAACACCAATATATTTGAGCAATGTTCTCTGTGAAGACAAATCAACTGGAAACCAAGTTCTTCTCCTAAATTCTTGGGTAAATCTTTGCACATTCTGTCCCTTTAAGCATACAAAATTCTTCCATTCCATGGTTACCTTTTGTTTATATGTACCAATGGATAAAATTGTTTTTTTTTTTTAATTGCTATAAATGAAATCATTCCAAGAAGAAAATTTTTACCATGCTTTCTCATTTCCTCCCGAGTCTTAGATTCCCACAAAATAGGTGTTGAACCATCTAATATTAATGGAAGCAAGATGAATTTGGTTTCATCATCACTTGAATCTTTTTGTATTCTACAATATACTTCAATTTGGCGTATACAATTACCTAACTTTTTAGCGTTAACTTATCCATTGTAAATTGGCAATTCAAATTTTATATCAAGCTTTAATGAAGGAATTTACTTGAGGAGTTTTAACGTGATACCCCTTTGGAGAATTAGGGGAAGATGTTTGAGCCCGGTAGAAGAGTAGAAGAGATGATGATGATGGAGGGGTGAACGGAGAAGCACCATTCCCTCATTTCCATCACGGAGTTTTGTCACCACTGCCTCTCTTATGCATTGAAGGGTTTGGAGCCTTCACTTACAGCGTATGACAATATGTTCCTTTCCATCAAGATCTTCATCACATCTCATCTCCATGACAACCTTTAGAGATCTTCATCTTGGCGGAGACACATTCATGACTTTACGCATGATCCATACTTGGTGAATGTCTGAAACGGTGAATGAATATATGCTTCCTCCTTGTGGGATGAGAACTTGGCTCCCTAGAAGTTGACCTTCTCCTCTTATTGAGTTTTAAACCTTGTGAGCATCGAAACAAAACTTGCAAACAATCAAGAGTCTTCAAAACTAGGTGCTTTTTCGATACCAACTTGATCTAAAATGAAGAGACTTGAAATACTTGAAAATTATTGCAAGTGAATGTTATGTGTTTAAAGAAATGGATCAGTTTGAAACACATATATTAAAGGATTATTTATGAAAATTTCACATAGGCAATGACATAATCAATGAACATAAACACATAAGCACAACAATTGATAAAGGAGTTCACCCCTCTCTTGGGCTACATCTCACGGTCCAACTTCCAATGGATCATTATTATTAATTGCTCAAAAATTTCTCAAAAATATGTCTTACAATTCTCTGAAATAAAAGCAAGCGCTCGATGGCAGTGTCCCAAAACCCTATCTGATCTTCGGCATATGTCGGTCCGGCAAGAAGTTAGGCCCCTAGAAGTCTCCCTCTTCAAGCTTGCTATCCTGCACGCATCTACAAAATTCACCTTGTTGGCCCAGACCACAGGCTCACGCGCCAATTTAAGTGAAAACCGACACCGAACATAGCCTGTAGTTACCAAGCCAGAGTAGGATGGTTAGAGGCGCGCCCATTCTTCATAACACGGGCATATGGGTCGTGTGACCGCGCACATTTGGCAAAAAATGGTTAACGGTTCCCAAAACTACCCGCGCTCCTTTCCGTAGAGCCAGGGGTCATGTGGCACATACAATAGAACCAAACATGGGTTCAAGGCTAATGCGCCAATGGATTTTGTTGCACACATATATATTATATTATGGTCACATACTTTGAAATAAAACCATGGGATATGTAATATGGACTCTGCATATTCGAACTGTCGGCTATACCATATATCGTATGGTCACATATGAAATCAAATGGTAGATTGGGGCTAGCCCGGCGTAGTCCCCTCCATTCATTACGAGTGGAATTCAAATGCATTTAAGCACTTATATAACAAAGGGAATGAGGGGGTGTAATGGTCGGGAATGGATATTTGTGAGGCTTATCGCGGTGAAGGAGGTCGGTCGAGAACCATGGACTAAAGGGTACACATAACAACTCATGAGCCAGTTAGAAGTTGCCCGCGTGAGAGGCCATGGTGAATACGTAATGGCATAATCATTGACCAACAAAGCGCCCGCACGATGTCGACGCCCGATTGACCGTATGACCAACCAGATTCTACCCGCATCGCTTGTAATACTTGATGCGTAAATACGCCGCGTCGACTGTGTGAATGGTATCGGTCACGGCATCAAGAATTTTCCCACTTTGTTTGACTTGGCTGAGCGGTTACCATATCTCTCTTTCGCTCGGGCGATGGTTTTGAGGGCCGAAATGAGTTACGTTGGGTTGTAGCGGTAGGCTTATGTTCTCGTTCGATTTGAAGTGATTCGAGCACTTTGAATTTTTGAGCAAAATTTGATCCCACGATCCTTGCGTTCTCCGATTGCCTCATTTGGCCAGATGGTGTTTGGAAATGGATCGTAAAGCTTATGTCGATTTCGGATTTCGAGGATCCGCAGAATCATGATTCCTCCACGTCTTCTTGTCCTGTACTACCATTGGAATGATCCACTCAAATTATTCCATAGGTTCAATAATTCATCGTCCAACATCATATCATTTCATCTTTCGCAACTCTTTGTACTTTGGATTTAACATGTAAGGCCTCTTTCACACTAGCTTAGCACTTGGTTTCAATGGAATCTTCATCTCGCAGAGGTATCTAGTTGTCCCCTTCATCTCTGAAAATGCCATTGGAACCATGTCTTGATATTCTTGCAGCAAGTCTATATCTTCTCTATTGTATCATCACTCCAATAATCTCCTATTTATAGAAAGTTGGGATTATCTATCATCTCAATGTTTACCTTTCGCGTCTTTATGGACTATGTATTGGTATATGATGGACTCGAGATGTGGCCAGCCTACTCTTTGCTTTCTGGTTCTCCTTCTGTCTTAGGTACTTGTATGTTTCTAGGATATTCTTCATCATGTTCTTCCTTAGCTACATTATATCACTCCAATAGATCACGAACAGTCATCTTAGCTCTATGTGCACTACATAGTGGTACCACCTCCATCGGCCCTTATTGTGAGAAGATATTTGTTTGAATAGAATGTAGTGTTGAATCTATGGTTGGGGATTCATTTTAAAATGTAAATGTGACTTTGAACCTCTGTACCATCTCTTCCCATCATGTTTTCTTTCTATGCATTTCAAATTCCAAATACCAATTCTTCATAATTGTGTCCAGTGTGTATATAAATATGTCATCCATTCTATCTCTAGTGGTTAACTCCATATATCCTTGCACTTCTCAACATGACCTATTGGATCACTCTCTTGGCATACTTATACACAATATTTGTTTATTTTAGTACCAAACCTTACTTGCATGAGTCCTCTACACTGTGACTAGTCTTTCATCCCCTCAGTGCACCACGGTAGGTTGCTTTTAGGAAAACATGTACCTAACATCCTTTTGTTTGGGTATTTTCAACTCAACTTACTTTTAAAACAAACTTGTATCATTTAATCCATCATACATGGGAGGATCACATAGCTTTGTTCCAATCTAGCACAAGGATCTAGTTATATGTGCACATCGTCTACTTGACACTTCATGAATCCTCACAAGGATCTAGTTATATGTGCACATCGTCTACTTGACACTTCATGAATCCTATACTACCAATTCTCTAGACATTCTTATGATTTTTAGGCACATGGAATGATAATTCTCTAACCTATCACACCATCCACAGTCAAGGTGACATAATCATCCATCCATGTAGTCATGTTATATAAGTTT
This sequence comes from Picea sitchensis, assembly GCA_010110895.2. Classification (NCBI taxonomy): domain Eukaryota; kingdom Viridiplantae; phylum Streptophyta; class Pinopsida; order Pinales; family Pinaceae; genus Picea; species Picea sitchensis. The sequence goes on along the minus strand of SNQJ01S0031239.1, from coordinate 154,750 downwards.
TCAATGTCATTACCTCTTGTTGGATCTATGTATCTATTTCATTCTAATGGATCCAAGGGTGCATTAAATTTCCATTCTCCAACCTCAAATATCATCTCCCTCTTCTTCAAGTTAATTATTTCCTGGTTATAAAAATCTCATTCTAGTCCCATCAGTGCTGGATACGGTTGACTATCATCCACAATCTTAATAACTTCAAAGTTTTCCATGATGTGCACCCCATCTATGTTCACATGTACTCCTATCAAATGACCAATCGATATTATTTTATGTTTATTTGCGAGCATTAGCTGAAAACATGACCATACTAGTTAGGTTTTTCCCATCATATCCCATGTATTCTTAGGTAAAACATTCACATCAGATCCCAAGTCCAAGATGAAATTATCTACATCATACTCCCCAATTTGCACACTAAATTTGAATTGTCCATTGGTTCTCTTCATGTACAGTACCTGATTTACTACCGTTTGTGTGATACGGGTTTCCCTTCCTCATGTACAATGATAAACAATGTCATATAATGTACTCAACTAAGTTTCATATTTCATTATCTCTACACAAATACTCATTAATTTTGTTATCATGCTTACCTTTCTAGTTTGTTTGTCTAGCATAGTGTGATCTTCTACATGAGGCGTAGAGATGTTGATGCTCCCAAATATTGTCCAAGTACTTATTTTTCTTCTCTATAATGGGTCTCCTTTTCTTGTTGAGGATCAAAGGTTGGAGAGGACCCTACTGACTTCCTTACCCATTGCTTAATCTACTTCCCTCTAGTCATCATATCAGCACATGTTCTAGCTCATCCATGCGTAACAACTTCTATTCTTGGTCCTTCATTGAGTTTTTGGGTTGATATCTTCTACAAATTTTGATTTTAATTATGGTTCTGGTTGCCTTTGTATTTCCATTTCAAAACTAGTTGAGGACAATATTCTATTGCATGATCCAGTGCTCTGCAGTATGTGCATGTTTTACATGGATTCAGGAAGTGACGGGCCAAATGTCTCGGTTGATTATAGTTATAACATATTATCGGTCCTCTTCTTCCTCCACCAAAATTTCCTCTGCCTCAACCTCTGCCAAATATTCCTCTATTTATGGGATTGAAACTTCTTTGATTATTGTATTTCAGACCACCTCTTTCTACTGCAACATTCGCCTCTTGAATCTTGTACATATCTGATGTGCGCTCCCTCATCAAGTCAAACATGTGGAAATCCTTCTCTTCATGTCACACATACTTGAAAAAGTTGCAAATAATGTTCCTTGGTGTATGTTGATACTTTTGTAGTAATGGACACTCAGTTGGGTGATGGCCCCAATTATTTCATATTTCGCAATACCCCCCTCCTGCTAATGGATTCAATGCTCCAGTTTCCAAATATTGCACGAATTTTGGGCATTTGTCCTTGTGATGGAATTCATTCCTACAATTGGTACACCATAATTGCTCTTGTTTCTCCTTGCCTTTTATAAGTTCTTCGAGTTGAATCATCAATGCGACCAACTGTGTCTGAACTTGCACCATCCGTCTTCTATCTCCTACAAGAGATGTTTCCAATTTCATTCCAATTTCCAGTGCCTTGAGCTATGACACTACCTTTTGTTGAATCAATGACCTACAAATGTGTGGTAGAATTATTGCAATAAACCAATCTTGATGTTTTTTATCAGGGATCTGGAAATTCATTCTACCCATGAGATCCTTGAACCTTTGATCAAAATCCGATACCAACTATGTTTGCACCTATTTAATATCCTTCATTTATGTGATATATTGCGGCTCCAACTTTGTATTCATGAGATCCTTCAACAATGCCTTCCTTATCTCTTCCAAAGTCTCGTCCTGTCTCGTAGGTGTGGTAATCTAAAACTTCATGTACCAAACTAATTCATGGCCTCTGAATGTTGTTGCTAACTATGCAATATTCACAGCCTCATCCTGGACAGTGTTTGTCTCACAAATTATTTCACAGACAAACAAATGTTGTTATCACTCCTCTATCCCAACTCCATGGAACTCAGGGAGTATAAGGCTGTTGTCTACCCCTTCCATGTTTCTTGGCATACTTTCGCTTCTCAGTGATATTGGTTGACTCTGAATCTGCGTACTACTTCCATTGATCTGACTGATACTATTCTCTCCTCTCTGGCTAACTATAATTTATTTTGACAAGTATTAAACTATTATATCTCATTTTGGTGACACACATGGGGTCATGGATTTGACACAAGACTCAGTATGAGAAGGAATTAATTGTTCTTATATTGCATGATTGTATTCAAACTCCTATTCCTCTCCTCTTATGTTTTCTATTTCCACAATTTGGATCGTTGCACAAGGTCCTGTCCCCTCTGGCTCATTATGTGTCTCTCCTTTCCTAGACCTAGTCTTTCACCTCTTGTACCTCCTTCTTCTGTGTAGTTCCCCAAAGTATTCTTCTTCCTCTGGTATCACTTCTTATTGAATCCTTAGTCCCTCACTTTCTTATTCATTTATTCCTTTACTCATCCTTATACTATCCTATTTTCATCCCACGGTTCCCCTATGTGCACAAACACCTTAAAATTCAGAATGTGTTGTCATCACACACTTTTCACACAATACATATTTTTCCATGTACCCAACAATTTCATGAACCTTCCTCAGGGACCCTTGAAAAAATCCCTCTATGAAACACTGTATGATTGGGTACAATCTATCACAAGACCTCCAGTATAGGAGTAGTGCTACTACAGGACAGTCCAACTGAAAGCATTTGTTGAAAATGAATTTGTGGGATATAATTTTGGTAAAATTCCTAAGTATAGAAGAAGTGTGCAATAGAGGTGCGAGGGAGAAGGAGGACTAGGGAGTCCGTAGTTGAGTCATATCCATGAGGAAAATGAGAAGTGAATGCGCATCCAGAGGTACATCACGTAGTAAGTAGGAATAAAGAAGAGAATAACAAAGTAGAAGCAAGTGGGAGAAAATGAAGGATGATAGCTCGACATACTAAATATGGAAGGATGCAAAAAAGTAGGAAAAATAGAAGAAAAACATCATGCATATGGAAAAGAAAGTGAAAGCATCTGAACAACCAATTAACTGGAGTTGTCATACCTTGTAATAGGGTTTTTTGGGAAGAACCGACTAAGGTTTTAAGCCCTAGATTGTATGTATAAATATGTAACGAGTTGGAGGAGAGAGGTTGGTTGGTTTGTTGGTTAGTTCTTTGGTTGTTGTTCTTTTGGGTTTCTCCATGGGGTATTCTCAAGTAGTATTGTGGAGTATGTTCCAAAATTTAGAGAGTTCATGTGTGTCAAATGGTTGATATGATATGATGAGAAGGGAGAGAATCAATGTCTGAATGTAAGAGATGTTGCAAAGAGAGAGGATAGGCTAGGAGAGGATAAAAATAACCCTGACATATCTTTGTAAGTGCAGTACACAAGCCATAAGAAATTGAAAAATGCATAATAAAGAAACCAATTGTTGTGGACATAGTCCAGAATTGGGTGAACCCAGTTAAATGTTGTGTGACATGTGTGTTATATGATTATTCATGGATTTTTCTTTATGCTTATTATACTATATCCATTTTATGCATAATCATTGCACAAAAATAATGATTGTTACAGTAATGGGTTATGTGGTAAACTAGAGTCAAATGATGCTATGAATCTAAATCACTAAGTTGTTAATAAGGAAGAATGAATAGAATGGTCACCTCCCATTCCCTCACTACTATAGAAACTTGGTTATGGCAGTCCCAATAGATACCTTTGGTGAGACTTCATCT
>SNQJ01S0031239.1:124063-143949 GCA_010110895.2 Picea sitchensis | reverse complement strand
CCTAACCCTCATGTTAAGGAACCTTAAGTGAAGTGCTTGACCTAATTTTTGGATAACCTAGTGCGCCCTAGCCTAGTGCACCTCTTGGTACTCTCATCAAGCCAACATGTCAAGTTTGAAATTTTGGTCAAAGTCAATGTTTGACAAAGTCAAAATCTAAGGTTGACTAGTCAAAAGTCAAAATGGAAGGCAATTATGAAGAAAAACACCTAGCATGAAGAAAGTGTATGATGTGCCCAAGAGAAAACAACAAAAAGGAACATTATGAGGTTTACCAATCCTCTAGTAGCTAAACCTTTGGTCCAACAAAGTCATTCTAAGGTTTATCGTCATAGTTGGGTAGTAAAGGTATATACTTATACATGTTCTTTTAATTTGTATCATTAGCATGAGTTTGTTTGTGAGGAATGTACAAGGGATCTTGTCCAAATCAATGATCTTGGATTCAGTGCCTTCATAAGATCAACACACTCTCTATGTTTGACTTGATATATCTCTGGTTGTTATGGCATTATGAACTTCTAGTCAAAGTTATAAGATGACTTTAGTCAAGATCTTATAAGGTTGAGATAGTATCATCTAACTCAGTTTTCTATGAAGGAAGCATATTGTTCTAAGTTTAAGGGACAGGTTGGAAAGGATACTTTTCCCATAAGAAAATCAATTCAAGTGGAACAATAGCAAGACTCCAAGTTTGCATATCAAGTTCGACATCTTTATTATTGTCACTTAAGTGAGTATTTATAAGTACTTAGTAGCTTATACTACTCAATGTACTTATTTGCAAATATGAACTAACACCTACTCTAGGATATATTTCTTACTCTTGTTCTCAAACTAGATCATCTTAGTAATTCTACCAACAAACTATCGTTCATATGAAATATGTTGTATCAGAAACATTGTTTTTCTTGTTGTCTTGGGTAGGTTATTCCATGAAGGATATCATGAAGATGTATTTCCGGGCTTGTAGCAATTGTCTCTATCCTTGTCATAAACATATTTTCTTTGATCTTTCTTTTGATTGTTGTCTTGTTCCGGGAAGGTACCCTTGTGAAATATGTTGAAAAACCTTTGATGGACAATATTTTTGGAATCTATCATAGAAAATATTTATAAGGATGACACAATTCTTGCAACAACTTCGAAATGGGAAGTAACAAGAACATATATAAACAAAATTAAAAAGACTTATAGGAAGTCAATAATAAAAAAAAACAAGAACATGCTTGTGACACTTTGCAGAAAGCAAAGAGAGATTCAGTATATGGAAGCATGGACTCTCTCAGATAGAGATAATTGATTGTAGAATTCGAGAAACATGCAGTCTCAGACTAAAAACAAAGAAGTTCTAGATATTTCGTATTCAGGCATGAAGCGAGGATTAGGAGGGAGATAATCTTCAATGATATGTTCCATTGAAGAATCTGTGAAGACTTATAAATGGACGCTTTGATATATACAAGGCAAGATTCAGGGCTAGAAGGTTCTCCTAAAAGGAGGGAGAATAATATGATGACATTGTGTTCCAGTAACGAGATATACCTCTACCTGAGCCATTATATCTCTTGTACTAGAATATGCCACTTGGAAACAAAATACCATTCTAAAACAGTCTCCTCATCTTAATCCTTGAGGACAAGGCTCTTTTTCAAGGGGTAGGGCATGTTAGTGACCTAACCCCTCACACAGATAGAATAATATACTTTCCATGTAATAAATTCCCACATTAGTTATTAAGGCCTAAATATATTTTCCATGTAATACATGCCGACATTAGATAGTAAGGCTTGTTTAATAATTGTGAACAAGTCAATGTAAAAAGACCTAATAGAAACTTTCGCTTCTAGAAAGATATTCATATAGAATGTTCTTTAGAAGATATAATTAGTATAAATAAGAGTAGGATGCATGAGAAAGGTTGTCTAGAGAATTATTGTAATAGATCTCTTCTCTGTTGGAGGTTTCCCCCATGAAGAGACAAGTGAACATTGTTTTCTTTGAATAAAAACATTATTTCTCGTATTGATCTTCTCACTATTTTGTTGTTCCATTGATATATGTTGAATATTATTGTTTTTTATATTATATTACATCTGATACTTTACACTCAATCAATTTGATCCCTTCCAACATTTGATAAATGCATAATTAAATGGATATAAGTTAATATAATAAACACAACATACATAAACTTAGAAATCCGCACAAATCTTATAGTTTTCATAGCCTAATCTTAATGTACCATCTTAAAATGATATTAACACTCATATAGCATTTAATTAAACATTTAATATATAATCACTTCTATGTCAATATATAAGAATGTACAAATACAAATATTTTATTTCACTCTTTTATTTTTACATTTCAATCTATTTTGAAAATATATTGTTGGGGAATTCTAGCAATAAATTGATAAAATATAGTTAATTAACATGTGTAAAGTGGATTTTCACAAGCTAAATTTCCGTGACATAAAATCATCCTGAAATCATGCTTACTTTATTTGTCCTTAAACCAAGCTTAAGGAACATAAGATGATGGAGTTGTTTGATATCAATGCATCGACTTGTACTGAAAGTGTCCTTATCCTTAACAATGGAGTTTTCTCAAACTTCTTTACGATTATCAATGCATCACCTTGTAATGAAAAGTTGCATAATATGTTACCTTGTAACGAAAAGTTGATTAATATGGTGGAGCTGTGTCACATCCTTACTGTAATCAATGCAATGTTATGCATGAAAAGCTTCACAATGTGGTGGAGCTATGGAGTTATGTTTGAATTCCTTACGATTATAGCACAATGTTAGACATCCTTACTATAATCAATGCATCAACTTGTAACCCAAATGTCCTTCTGGTCTACCAATAATAACAAAGTCAAATTATAAAGGTATCTTTATTATTATTTTTTTTCGAAAGTGTCCTTGTGCTACATAACAACAATCTTTACTCGTAGTCCTTTTCTTCTCTAGTAGTAAAGTTTAACAAAACTTGTAGTTATATTTAATGAAAATCTTAAAAGTAATTGAAAAGTACTTAATTAAGTACACATATTCTCTTATATTATTTGTAAAAGTGGAAATAAGAAGGTTATTAATTAGTGAACTTCCTTAATGCATACATATTATGCCTGTTTTAGTACATTATGTGTAAAAAAATAAACATATAAAATTATTAATCTTTAATTTTTTTTTTAAAGTATATACATTATTCATTATTTATTGTTATTAATATTTATGGATAGAAATGCATATAAATGATTTGAATGAACAATACCCTGACCATACCTTCAGTATGTATTACTCATAACAATGATGTATGAATATATCTCATCATAAATAAGTACAAGTATGGTCTCTTCTCTTTACCTTTTCATTTTAGTTGTCTCACTCATGCTTTGTTACGAATCTTTCAACACTTTGTAACAAAGGAAAATGTAACAACAAATATTGGACTTGTTACATAACTTTATGGATTTTAAGAATGACATATACACGTATGTGCACAATGTGTAGCTACATGCATCTTACACAAATTTTTGGAGTGGCATATTTTTTTATGCAATTTCAATCAACATGTGCAATAAACATCACTTTATATAAGATCTAGTTTAATAAATAATATTATTTCATTATTCATGAAAGCAATCCTTCGAGAATGATGACATAGGTCGATGTATCTATTTTGTAAAATTTCCATAGGACTTGCACCTAGCCCCAATTGCATGAAATGACATGCTAATATAAGAAATATGATCCATGAAGAGTGAACACGTTTCTTGGGGGCATAACAACACCGGACGACTTTACCAACCAACCAATCCTCCATTGACAATGTACACTACCTTAACTCTTGAGAACTAGTATCACTTCATATTTTTTTTCTAACCCTTTTCCTTTATAATAGTTTTCGCTAACAATATGTCATTACAACACAAAAAGAAACATAATCATCCATTCTAACAACATTCAAATAAAAATGGCCTTACTCGAGGTCCATAATTAAGTCCTTATAGAATCTAACTTACCTATGTTAGTTTCTAACAGAAAGGAACTTCATCTTAATTTGTTTGTTCTAACCGTTTCCCTTTGTAATAATTTTCTCTAACAATATGTCATTACAACACAAAAATGCATACATTAATCTCTTCTAACAACATTCAAATCAAAATGATCTTACTCAAGGTCCATAATTAAGTCCTTATATAATCTAACTTACCTTTGTTAGCCTCACCTAGTGGTCCTAGACATTTGACCATTTTAACTTGGGAATTTATGAAGTCATGTACTTTCACGAGAGGATCGACCTTTACCCCTATGCACTCTAAAATTGTTAATGAATAGGATTGCATAATCCTATGGGATGATGCACCCCCTAATCCTTTCATTTACAAATAAAACCATTTTCATTGTACACATAATAAATGTGCATCATAATTAGTAGAGCATGGGCATGCATTTTCTATTTTATTTTTCATGGCTTATGCTGTACATTTTTCATGGCATATAATTTCCATTACATCCCATTTTCACGTGTACTTTAATCTCGATTAAGAATATAGATATTGGAAGCACTTCCAATGTGGGAAATTTTCAAAATGTATTCCAAATATGTGTATCTCAGTGGTTTTTCATAAGGTTGAAGATGCAAAAACCCTAACCCTAACGATTATAGGATATGTTAAATATTGAGTCGCTAGGAAGGGAGAGGGCTCCATTCTTTTAACATTGTACTTATTCCATAATTGCTAATAACATCTAGAAGTGGGGTTTAAAAATAGTGGGATTTAAAAATATAATAAAAAGGGAAGAAAATTATATAACAACCATTCAAGATTATGTACAAAAATTAGATATAAATTTTGGAACATTCATTACTTTATAATTTTAATATTTATGTAAGTAAAGTATACATTTAATACCTTAAACACCTAAAAAAATGTCATTTTCATTTTACATTAAAATAAAAATTATACCCCCCGGATGGGGTGTCAGAGCAGTCAATGGGGCGAGGTTTGCACGAGCCCGAAGGGCGGCGTGGCATGGGGCCACATGATGGGCTCATGGCGCAGCCCATCGACGTACCCAATGCTTAATGGCGAGATTAATTCAATGGCAGGGCGCATTTACGCATCAGACTTCTCCTGCCCGTCGTTTATTTCACTGGCGATGCTCGTTTTGTTTGGTATTTACCTATGCGCGCAGGTAGCAGAGCTCTCTCCTGTGCAGCAAAGGTCACCCCCAGAGCCCTGCCGCTGGTCACACCTGGTCCGCTCACCTCACCCACTGTCTATCTTACTCCTGAACTGCTGTAATACTCTCGCCATTCTATCTTACTCCTGAACTGTTGTAATACTCTCGCCATGCCTCGCTATCATCCTAGGGGCAAGCCGAAGCGAGGCTCCTCTTGGAAGCCTAGGCGACCTCTGGTAACTTCCTCCGATTCAAACTCCAGTGATTCCTCTCCTCCACCACATGCCACAACCAAACCTGTTCCATTGCGAGCCCCGCAGCCTCGCTCCATGGCCATCATCCAACGCACACCCATCTCAATTATGCGTCTCTCGCATAATCAAACCGAGCTTCCATCTAGCTCCTTGCCTCCTGGCGAACCACAAGACAATTGGAGCGATCATCCTCCCCCTCAAACAGCACCCAGGCGTGTTCGTAAGCACCCGAGCACATGGGATGTAATCTGGCTTGCGAGCCTAGCCATCCCCACACGACTTGGCTTTTCGAAGCCACAGGTCACCGACCGGCAGATCGACCCAAGCTACCTGAGGGGCGGTGGCCCGCCATGGCCATCGCCTCCCCTATGCACGGCAGGCCCCTCGCTCTCTCCGGAAGACACCGCCCACGTGAGCATGCACCGAGAACCCCACCAAAGCTGCACCTTCAAAGACGTACCTCTGGGGAGCAAAGCAGGAGAAAGCAGCAGGCTGAGAGCAGACCGAACAAGGACCCTCGCAAGCACACGTGAGGGCTACCGAACAATGGGACTAAGGGCGCCAATTTTCATCGTAGGAAGAACCTTTGCTCAGCGACGCCACTTGGCCTACCTACAAGCCAACTATCTGATCATAATGTATGTCTGTTTACTAGCCACTAGACATTATAGGATAAATAATGCTCTTTTCTTGTCAAGTTTAGACTTATATTCTCAAGGAACTGGCAGTGCTAGTTGGACTGGTTTCCCGTTTTATTTGGGGCAAAATTCAAGCAACTGTAGCCTGGACCAAGCTGTATTTTGGACAAATGTTTCAGATTTTGGAAGGATTTTAATATAATTTTACCCTTACTACAAAAAAAAAAAAATTATACCATTGTACTTATATAAGTGCGGAAAAATATGACACCTAAGGATAAAATAATTTTTAATATTTATGTGGGAAGTAAAGTATACATTTAATACCTTAAACACCTAAAAAAATGTCATTTTCATTTTACATTAAAATAAAATTATAAATTATCAGACTTATATAAGTGCGGAAAAATATGATACCCTTATGATAAAATAATTACCATTTTGAATTTTTTTTTCCCATTTAAAAACATTTTTTTCTCTTCATGTGATTGATTTTCAATTTGATGGAAGTGATGTTTTGAATTTGATGTTACTTATGTATATTTTCAATTTCATGAAAGTGAAATGAAAGTTACCTTTTCATATTGCTACTAATAAATAATTAAATATATATTTAAAACAATTTATCTCTTTAATTTCTTAACAAATAATTAATTGGTTTTTAATAAATATATATATTTTTGAACTCTTTAAAAATTATATTTTATATTGATATTTTAAAAAAAAAAAAATTTAAAAAAATGGGTAAAAATTAATTTTAATTAAATATAATAATAATAATAATTTATTTCTTTTAAGGTCAAATGATCACCAACGATTTGATTGGTAAAGTCTACGGAGGTATACATACCCTACCCCCCTCTGGATTTGAGCTTGTGACCTCTTAAGAGGAAACACATGTTCTTAACCATTAGGCCCACTCAGGCTGTATTCGTTATAGTATTAATCAATTTTAATAAATATTAATTAATAATCACTTTTAAATAATAATAATAATAATAATTTATTTTTAAGATTATAACTTAATAAAAAACCAAATTGATATATTAAAATAGAAAAGTATGTCTAGATGAGGATCCCTTAAACATGAATTGAATTTCAGTTCAAAAACCACCACTAAAAGAATGCATGCATTCATAAACCACACCCTCAAGTTATATCGCTTAATTGGCACCTTATTATTTAGTGTAACTAACATTCAATCAAACCACTATGTACTAGCCCCTACTATGTTAAGTGTTTTTTAACAATAAAAGGGTTTATACCGGTAGTCACTACCGTGGCTCCTGTTGATATTATGGTAGTTGTGGGAGGTATTAACCTCTATGTGTAACCTTTGACAAGACTAGAATATTCTGGGAAGCAAGAGAAAGCCTAAAACGTTGGATAATAACCCTAGAAGACAAGTTAGCTCAAGATATTAATTAATATTAAGTTATTAGCCTCCAGGAAGAGAAGTCGGCCAAGTTAAGTGACTTGGAGTAGTAGAAATAGAGGGCATTGGAGCTCATTTGTACTCACTCACTCTCACAACTGCATAAGGACAAGTGGTATGCATGATTGGAGGAGAGTTGAAATTGTTTTAGCAGTGACATGGTCTTTGGTTATGGTTTGGAATTTTTTCCTTGGTTATGGTTTGGGATCTCCATTTGGTATGCTAGCTTTGGAAAGACGTACGGTACCTTGGTTGGCTATTGGTTCTAGTTTTTTCTTCCAAAATTATTCTATCTATCAAGGTTAAGGTGCTCGGGGGTTGTTTTAGCCTATGGTTCGGTGACAATATTGTTATATTTTCCACGGAGAAATGAGCACACCTACTATTCTAACAAGTTATGGGCCCACAATATCTTGAGACAGTTTAACCACTGGAAGGTAGAATGGGAGGATTTGCTAAGTTGCAGTTGCAGTTGCAGTCCAAGTTTTGTTGCAACAATGAAACCCTAAACCTCATGCTAAGGCACCTTAAGTGAAGTGCTTGACCTAATTTTTGGATAACTTAGTGCACCCTAGCCTAGCGCACCTCCTCGTACTCTCATCAAGCTAATATGTCAATTTTGAAATTTTGGTCAAAGTCAACATTTGACAAAGTCAAAATATAAGGTTGACTAGTCAAAAGTCAAAATGGAAGGCAGTTATGAAGAAGAAAAACCTAGCATGAAGAAAGTGTATGATGTGCCAAGAGAAAACAACAAAAACGAACATTATGAGGTTTACCAATCCTCTAGCAGCTAAACCTTTGGTCCAACAAAGTCATTCTAAGGTTTACCGTCATAGTTGGGTAACAAAGGTATGCACCTATACATGTTCTTTTAATTTGTATCATTAGAATGAGTTTGTTTGTGAGGAATGTACAAGGGATCTTGTCCAAAGCAGTGATCTTGGATTAAGTGCATTCGTAAGATCAACACACTCTCCAGGTTTGACTTGATATATCTTTGGTTGTTATGGCATTATGAACTTCTATTCAAAGTTATAAGATGACTTTAGTCAAGATCTTATAAGGTTGAGATACTATTCTCTAACTTAGTTTTTTGTTAAGAAAGCATATTCTTTTAAGTTTAAGGGACAAGTAGGAAAGGATACTTTGTCCCATACGAAAATCAATTCAAGTGGAACAATAGCAAGACTCCAAGTTTGCATATCAAGTTGGACATCTTTATTATTGACGCTTAAGTGATTATTGATAAGTACTTAGTATCTTATACTACTCAGTGTACTTATTTGCAAATATGAACTAACACCTACTCTAAGATATATTTCTTGTTCTTGTTCTCAAACTAGATCATCTTAGTAATGCCACCAACAAACTACCCTTCATATGAAAGATGTAGTATCAGAAACATTGTTTTTCTTGTTTTCTTGGGTAAGTTATTCCATGAAGGCTATCATGAAGATCTCTTTCCAGGATTGTAGCAAATGTCTCTATCCTTGTCCTTATTTCCTATCATAAACATATTGTCTTGGATCTTTATTTTGATTCTTGTCTTGTTCCAGGAAGGTACCCTAGTGAAATATGTTGACAAACCTTTGATGAACAATATTTTTGGAAGCTATCATAGAAAATATTTATAAGGATGACACAATTCTTGCAACAACTTACAAATGGGAAGCAATAAGAACAGATAGAAACAAAATTAAAAAGACTCATAGGAAATCAATAATAAAAAGGAAACAAGAACATGTTTGTGACACTTTGTAGAAAGCAAAGAGAGATGTAGAAGATGGAAGCATCGACTCTCTCAGATAGAGGGAATTGATTGTAGAATTTGAGAAACATGCAGTCTCAGAATAAAAACAAGGAAGTTCTAGATATCTCAGATTCAGGCATGAAGCCAAGATTAGGAGGGAGCCAATCTTCAATGATATGGTCCATTGAAGAATCTGTGAAGGCTTATAAATGGAAGCTTTGATATATACAAGGCGAGATTTGGGGCTAGAAGGTTCTCCTAAAAGGAGGGAGAAGAATATGATGAAATTGTGTTCCAGTAACCAAATATACCTCTACATGAGCCATTATATCTCTTGTAGCATCCATGGTTTGGAGTTTACATGACATGGATGTAAATATTTTTTTTCTCACTAGAGTAATTGAAGAAGAAGCATATGTAGAGAAACCTTAAGGTTTTGGGGTATACCAGAAAGAGACCCATGAATTCAGATAGGGAGTGAAGATGACATAAGAAGTGCTTCTTGGATATGTTTCAGTTTGAGATTTTCCACGATATCATGGGATAGCAGGAAACATAAGTCTGTTGCACTCAACATTGTATAAGGAGAGTATATTGCATCTTGTGATGCTTGTATGAAAGTAGTGAGGATACATAAGCTAATTTCTAGACTGTTTGATTAGGTGCTAGATTCGACTGTGATAAATAGTGATAACCAAAGATGTGTGAAGCTCTCAGAAAACCCAATGTTCCATGACAGGCCGAAGCACATTGAAATCAAGTAGTATTTTCTCTGTGATAAAGTCTAGAGGCAAGAATTAGTTCTCCAGTATATTTCCACTGATGAGAAGATAACATATATTTTTGGTAAAGCCTCTGTCCAAGATGAAAATTTTTCATACTTAAGGGACGAGATGAGACTCGTGGAGATGACTTCCTTATTGGAAAGGCAAGTGATTACCCCCCAATTTGGGAGGGATCACTGATATGTTATTGATATATAGAAAATTATTTTCTAGTTTGGAAAATGGTCTAGGTTGGGAAGTCACTTTCCATTCTAGAAAGTGGTCCAAGATTTCTAACGGACAGTCATTTTCCAGTTTGGAAAATGGTCCAAAATGAACATTCATTTTCGTAACAAAAATGGTTCGATAGATTGTTGATGTACAATAGACAATGATTCCCCTTGTTTCTAGTGTGGGGGAATGGTCTAGGACATTCATTCTCCTTGGAAGTCACTCTGAGAAGTGGACAAGAAGAATGTTCTGCCTCTCTTGGTATTCATTATTTCAAAGTTCACAATTGTGAGTAGTTTCAAAGAATGGTCTAATACAGGAGGTTGGTGTGGGACAATCATTTTTGGTAGGAAATGGTCCAGACAATCATTCCCAAGGGAAGACTCATTCTCTCTAGGTTTCACTATGATTAGTTCCGGAAGAATGGCCCAGTTAGCTTGAATAGTCAAGGTTCAACAATCAGGGATAGTCATTCCATAGGGAAGACTCATTCTTTGGGTTTCACTATGAGTCATGCTGGAAGAATGGCCCAGTTAGGTTGAATTCTCCAGGTTCATAAATCAAAGAAAGTTATTCTTCTATGCTTGAAAAGAATAGTTCATATATCCCATGGATGATGTTTAACTTTTTGAGGGCATATTGTCTTCTAGATCTCACAGATGTGAGTGGAAGAATGGCCTAGATGACTCAGTTTGAATCATGATATTGTTTATCCAGGTTGATATCATATCATATGATCGTTTTGGAGACTATATGTCTCTCGATAGTAGCTATATGCTACTGTGATGGATGTGTTCCACTGGTAGTGACTATGTGTCATTGGTTAGTAGTTGTGTGCTACTAGGAGTGGTTGTGTACCACTGGGCAATAGTTGTGTACTACCATGGATAGACACAGTTGTGTTCTATTTGATGGAATTTTAGAATTTTTATGCTACTATATGATTTCCATGGAGACTACAACTAGTGTTGGAGATGATTTCCAGCTAACTGGATAGTTAATGTGTTGGTGGAAAAACATTCTCCAGGAAGAGAATGGTCCTAGAAAAACAAATTGTTGGTGGACAAACATTATTCCTATGGAGAATGGTCCAGGTTGAGATGTTGATGATGTATCATGGACTGGTATTTTCCTAAGGCACAGATTGTGTCCTGATTAGGAAAATGGTTCAAGGCCGATATTTTTCTTGAGGCACAATTATTGTCTCTCATGGGTAAACTATATGTACTAATTTCCCTCAATTAAATTGTCAACCATGGTAAGTAAACTTAGAGTTGTGACACAGTATGAGTCAACTCAGAAAGAAAATATAATGGAAATATTAACTAGCTAAGAATGTTGTTTACCCTAGGGATCAACACACTTTTACAACTTACAGTTCTTACTTTAAAAGATGACTTTTAAAATCCATTTAAACAACATATTATATGTTAAATATACAAAACAAATTTTAACTAATGAGATTTAAGCAATCTTGGACTATGAACTATTTAATCTAAGTAAGAAACTTCATGAATGAACAAGCAATATTTGAATAAGTAAACAACATGTCAGAATTATCTTTACAAGTGAACTCTATTCTTAAAGAAAAAACTTACAACTATTTTTATCTTGTAGGGAATACACCTTATCTTGACACTAATTGAAATAAAGAGTGTTGTAACAATACTCAAATGTGATGATTATGTCTATGGTGGAGAATTACATCACGATGACATCTAATTACTAATGACAATTCAAGTGTAATAAAATCGATGTTAACTTCTACAGATAAATGAAGAGTATGGATAAGGAAGTCTATAGAAAGCTTTGCCATCATAAAAACACCATCAGATGTTCTTGTAATCTATATGGTCTATAAAAATTATGCAGAAGAGATTCAAAATCAATCACTTGTTCTATCACACTGAGACTAGAAAATACTTTGCACATAATTGATAATTTATGCAAGCCTATAAACTCATAACTAGTATTAATTAAAAAATCATAACTCAAAATCATAACTAGGATATCATTGAAAATCATAACTCAAAATCAATTTTTTTCTTATCATGTTGATGCTTGAAACATGATTAGAAATTTATGCAAAACTACAGTTAGTATTTGAGGATTACAACTTAATGAAATGTACATTGTCTAAATAACTACTTTGCAAAGTGATTTACATCTTATGAAACATAGAAAAGAGACATGATGGCATAGTTAAACAACTTATAAAATAATGAATTACAACCTGCAATCAAGGTGTTAGGAATCAAAATATAAACAAGTAAACATGGACGTCTACAAATGCTCGGTGATGCACATACAATCCATAAAGCGATCTATAGGTTAGAAGAGATATACACAGTGATAAGATTTAAACAAGAAATTTGAAATTAGCGAGTTATGAAAGGAAAATACAAAGATGCAAAAACACAATGATATGCGCAAGCTACCCAGTCCATTGGTGCCCCCCAGAAGGTCATGGCACTACTTCAATGAAAAAATGCAGTCATAGAATCAATATGACATTGATATTAATCACCAAAATAGAGTTTATAGTAAAATTGAAGATAATGTTTGTGTGTATATATAAAATCGTGTTTCTTTGTGGCATAGACAACAATTATTTATAGAGTTTATACATATCTTGAGAGGTCGACCACTAAAAGGGTTGACACTCTCTAAAAACATAAATTCATTAATGTTTCATTAACAGAACACATCTCCTCCAACATCCTTGTGCGCTCAAAATAGCGGGTGATGCAACTGCTCAAGTCTGAATGCAATAAGTTCCATAGTTGGAGGGCGTGAGTGGGCACAAAAACCATGTTTCCAATTTCCCCATAGAGGCCCGCCGATATGCTAACCACCAAATCCATTGCACTCCGAGTGCCAGATGGAGTGTCAGATGAAGGACTGAAAGAAGGACTGGATGGAAGGTTGGATCATGTTTTCGTCTAGTTGCAGACAAACAAGAAATGTTAGGACAATGATTACACATACCTGATGTTATTCCATGGAGAATGGATGCACAAAACCTGATAATACCTTTAAAAAGAGCTAAATAAAAGCATAGAGTGTATAATTTTCATATTCAAAAGAGATTTGGTCATTAGAAAAAGAGTTAAAACACCAAATAAACATTTCTCCCACACTTAAGAGTTTGCAGGTCCCTACGAAACAAAAATGGACCACCTGACATAGATATACTCATGAAGGAGGGGGTAGATTAGCTTTATAATCTTCTCCCTCATGCCCTCACGACTTTGTCTTAGGCCTTTTGCGATGTTTCAATTTTATCTTGAGATTGTGATTGGTGGTAGTCATATGATCGACCAATCGCTGAAGAGAGTTTACTTTTGCTTGCAGGATAACATTGTCATGGTGAAAATGTCGATCTATGGTTTCTCATTCTGCCAGCTGTTGAAGCAGCTAAGCACTCTCTTTTTTCAATTACTCAATAGCTGGGGATTGATCATATGGCTCAAGAGAGGAAGGCTTAGTCTCCTTGATAGATGTAGAAGGTATATCAATTTTAGAAGAAGGTGTAGGCATCTGGGAGGAGGGAGTAACAATGTTTTTGTGAGGAAGAATTGATGTAATAGGTTTAGTTTTGATTTCTTTATCGGGATTAGAATCCTTTGTAGAAACTTCTTTAAGTATGTTTATGGGGTCTCTCCTGGTCGGAAGACAATTGAATATGATCTGAAGTACTTGGAGATTTTATATTGGACATTCCACTCGTACTTTGGGTGCTTCTTCAAAAGTATTTCCCCTTGAATCAATTAGATCCTCTCCTCTTTGTAGGAATCAAAGGAAATTCTTGATGAAATGAATCTTGTAGTTTCTTTGGTTTAGAATCGATAGTTGTTGAATGTAATGGGGAATTCTTAGAAGACTTCTTATTTTTCTTACCAAATGAGGCTACAAGGGAATCAATAGTTTTCTTGGATTTCTTATCAAATAGGGAGATATTTTGAACTGGATGGTTTGGATTTTTTGGAGAGTGAGGATTAGGTGGGGTAACAGTCCTTGAATATATCAACTTTTTGATTGTCTTAACTGTGATATGGGGATTCGAAAATTGATAGAGGAAATATTCCCATGTTTTACTCTCTTTTTTCAATTCTGATATAACAAGCAATTTAATGAGACCATGGTGAAATAAACTGTGGTGAGCGTTGGCCAAATTTTTCCAAACCTGCGAAGACATCTTCTCGAGCCTTTTTAGAAAATAGAAGGGAAAATGCAAGGGTTTCTTGAATTGAAAATGGGCCAAAAGATGGAAATGACAGGCTTTAAAAACAGAGTACCTACCTTCATAGGTAATGAGCCTGGTAATTATGATCAGAGGGTTGATTAATTCATCTTTGATCCACTCTTCCGAATACCCTTTATCTCTAGATACATTTTGGTATTCAGTCTTGGACACCCTGTTATAAATTTGGTGTGGTAGTTGATGGTGTTTCAACCACCAATCCCCAACCCGTTGAAATTTCATGGCCGAAGCAATGGATTCTTCGGAGACTGAAACGACTAGAGACCCTACGCGTGAAAGTCTCCCATCGAACCCGAGAGAGAATTGGAGAGAGAAGCCATCATCGTTCCCCTATAGACTGGTAAGGAATGGTCCCCAACCCACGTGGAGGAAGACTTCTCGACACATTTCAAATTCAGAATGGCCAGTAGCTTAGTGTAGGAGGAAGGATCATGACGGTTGGGCATGGTTACAGAGCAAGGTATGAGAAGGAGGACGAAATAGGGTAGAGGGAGAGCATGATATAGCAAGCAGAGGATGAGAGTAATAGGCAGGGTATGAGAAATTGAGACATAGTACCCATTTATTAATGCAATTTTGATGGAAAAGGTTGAATCATGGGCGAATTCATCACACATGAACGTCATGTGTGATCATAATTACATCAAGTTTGAATTTGAATGGTTTGTACTTTCAAGGTAAAAGAAAATCCTGTAATAAATTATATCAATGTCCAAGTCTTCGACTTGGAAATTTGATCATAAAATGCATATGTAATTTTAATTTGATCACAAAATGAAATTTGAAAAACAAATCATTTAAGTCATCTAATTCATCACTGCAATGTGAATAATCAATTTGATCGATCATACATGAACACGATCGTGATCATTTAAAGTGTATAAAATAACTCATATGATCCTCCATATGGCACTCCATCCGGTCCTCCAGATGGCACTCCATCCGGTCCTCCAGATGGAACTCCATATGGTCCCCTGTGTAAGTGAAAATTATCCAATAGTAAATGGATGTTCGCCCATATCACTCATATTGGTTGATGTATTGGAAGGCATGGTGAACAAGAGCATGGATAGGATGAGCATGAATAATATTATAACATCCATTTTTTATTTCCTTTATCATCGATCTGTAGAAATACAAACGATTGTTCCTCTTTTCATAGGCTTGTAATACATATGGTAGTGTTTAGCATTTGTTATCAATCTGTAATTGTTACAAGGAACAATTAAGTGTAAGAAATATAGCATTGCATTAGATATAAACATAAATAAAAATGCACAGCAGGATTATAACACACGAAGTTATGTCAACAGTATAAAAATTATCATACCAATACAAACCACTGTTGATATAATAGCCTGAGATATTGTAAAAAAAGAAATATGATAGAATTTTGACAAAGATCCTACTTCCTCTTCTCATGGCTTGTAATACAGATGGTAGTGTTTATCATTTGTCATCTCAAGAAACCCCTTCCCAACTCCTAAGTATTGTGACACTTCACAATCAAAGATATATGAAACCGATCAATTCTCCCAATAGCCTAAGATTTACAGTTCCCAAATGTAGAGATCAATTTCACGCATTAGTAATAAGATATAGGCGAGACAAAACATACTACATATAGTTAAGAAGATATAGGCGAGAGAGTCTTAAGATTATCTTAAAGTTAGTTCCCAATGGAAGATTGATGGAGTTCATTCACCTTTGCTTACGATTAGTAATTGTATTTATTGTTTGTCAAATCATCACCCTCTCTAGGTAGAATGCCTTGTTTCCAGCAAGCCTGTTTAGTACTCCGACAAGTTTACCTAGTCATACCATAGGTCAATATGTGCTGCCAACAGACCTGTTCAGTATCTCAATGCGTTATCCTCTTACACCCTTTTACAACAAAGATTGATCCACCATCTTTTAAGATTTGTGTATGAATATTGTTTTCTGCAAGGAGATGGGGAGGCAACCCTGACAACTTCTTTTATTTTGGACTGGGGTGGTATTTAAGTTAGAGGATGACTCTTCTTTACATATTACTTATAGAATGTCCTGATGTAAGGGATACTTAAGTGGGCATAGCCCATCTGAAGATACGATATATTCGAGAATTTTTTATGTGTAGTTAATGGTACCATTGGAAAATAACAGAAAGGTATCTTCAGCCCCTACTCACTTTCTTCTTCTTCTTTTTTGAAGTTATATTGATGTTTATGTGGTTAACCGCTAATCAAAACTTCTTGCTACTGTTTCATAAAAATACTTTACTCACCTACTCAGGGTTCTTGGGAAAATTGTACTAGTAACCTCTAGGTTTGATATGACAAAGTGTCACTTCCTTATATCCTCTAGTGGTGGAGGTTATGAGAAACTACCATGCAAGATGCTTTGAGAGAAAGGAAGATAGAAATATTGTAAAAATGGCTAATTTAAAGTAGTAAGTTTCTAATCATAATAAAAATTCATTATCTAATTGGTGCTTAAGCAGACAACAACGTTTAAATATAGAAACATCTTTTTTTGAAATAAAATACTTCCCTTTCTGTCTCCTTGGAGTTGTCCACTTGTTTTTAGATAAACACCTGCAGAAATCTCTAAAATTGTTTATCAGAAAAAAACACACTCTAAAATATTTACATATGTACAATCAGAAATAAAACAATTTCAAGAACATGGGGAGGTAGAAGAAACTTCCCCATCCACCAAGGCCAATGCCTTGTTGGCTGACATGACCTATAGAAAATATTCTTTAGAAATGGGTCTGTGGTAAAGTTTAAGTTGGTGTCCATTCACTATGAAAGAGACTTGTCCATCATAAATTTTTTTTATCTTAACAACCCCATTATCATAGATGGTAACTACCTCATAAAGAGCCAAACATCGAGTGGTGAATTTGCCTTTAAAATTTTTGAATCGGGAATAAAACAAAAAATCCCAATCGCCAGGTTGAAATTGTTTCTTTTTAATAAATTTATCATGCCACTTGCTCCTCTGGTTTTGAACTAAAATTGTCCTTCGGATAACATCTTGTCTAATCTCATCAAGTTCGTTCAATTGCAGGGCTCGTTGTTTTTGGACCTCGTCTAATTCTAATCCCAATTGTGAATCAATATGAAAAGTCCTTACTTCGAATTCAATTGGTAGAAGTACTTGTTTTCCATAAACTAGTTTGTATGGGGTATGCCGAGTGGTGTTTCTCTAGGTGCTACGATATGCCCACAAAGCCTATGGAAGTCTATCAGCCTAATATCTATGGTGTAATTGGACAATTTTGGTTAATATAGTTTCCAATACTTTTTTTGTTGACTCTACTTGGCCATTATCTTGTGGGTGGTATGGGGAATACTTACAATGCTTTATCCCATATTTTTTTGTTAATTCATTCATCAAATTAGAAGTAAATTGTGTACCCTAGTCTGTGACAATCTCACGAGGAACACCAAATCGAGTAAAAATATCTTCATAAATGAACTCAACAGATTTTTCAATAGCCATAAACAAGGATTTTTTCCTCTACCCACTTGGTAACATAATCTGTGCAAACTAGAATATAATTCTTCTTATGAGACATGGGGGAAATTGCTCCTACAAAATCAAGGGCCCGTTTCTCAAAAGCTCTTATCATAACTTGGGCATGTAAGGGAATTTCATCAGTTGATGTGGGTCTTCCTATCCTATGACAACTATCGAAACTTCTCACATATTTGGCAGCATCCTTAAAAATGCTAGCCCAATAGTAACCTGAATATAAAACCTTATATGATGTATGTTTATTGGAAAAATGACCACCACATGGTCCATCATGACAACTTCATAGGATTTCTTCTATCTCATATTCGCGGACACATATACAAATAATAAATTATGGTCCAGTACGAAAAAGGTCATGTCCAACCCAGGAGTAGTTATCACTTTGTGTTATAATTTGATGCTTTTCATGAGGTGAAAAATGAGATGGTAATTTTCTAGTAGCCAAATGATTTTCCATGTATTTAAACCATGGAGTGTTTATGAAGATGGAAAATATATTCTCATCTGGAAAACTATCATCAACATGAATACCATCACCCTCATGATTAATGCACGAGAGAAAATTAGGTACTAAGTTCTCTTTTCGAGGTTGTTCAAGGACGATGATATTTAACTCTTGTAATAACATGAGCCACCTAGTTACTCAACCATTGGTAATAGTTTTTCTCATGAGAAATCTAATGGAAGAGTGATATATATGTACAAATACCTCATATTTTGTGATATAATGGCGAAACGTTTTGATGGCATGGACGACTACCAAGAATTCTTTTTCGGTGACTGTATAGTTTATTTCGGTAGGGGACAAGTTCTTACTCACAAAGAAAATGGCATAGGATTGTTGGTTTTATTTTTGTCCTAATACTCCTCCTATTGTAGTATTAGAGGCATTAGTGGATATATGAAATGGAAAGGCCCAATTAGTTCCCCTAAGAACCGGTGCCATAGATAATTTATCTTTTAGAGTTTCAAAGGAGATTTGACAATGGTCAGTACAATGAAAATCAACATCTTTTGTAAGAAATCCAAACATTGGTGCAAAAATCTTTGTAAAATTCTCAATAAATTGTTGGTAGTATATGGCATGTTGAAGAAATATTCTTACCTCTTTTTTAGTCTTTGGAGGTGGAAGTTTCATGATTACCTCAATATTAGAAGGATCCGCTTTAATCCCTTCATATGAAACGTGATGCCCTAAGACTACTCCTTCATTCAATAACATTTTACACTTTTCATGACCTAAGGATAGATTCATTTCTTGACATCTAATAAGAACTTTGTTCAGATTATTTATGGTTTCTTGATAAGTATTACCATATACTGTAAAATCGTCCATATACACGTCCACATAGTCATGAATGAGGTCAACAAATATCCCTAATACTTCTCGTTGGAATGTGGCAGGAGCATTACACAAACCAAATGGTAAGAACCTATAGGGATAGGTTCCCCAAGGACAAGTGAAAGTATTCTTGTCTTGATCCTCAGGTGCTATGAGAATTTGGTTGTATCCTCTATATCCATCCAGGAAGGAAAAGTATCACTTCCCTAACAAGGTATCTAATACTTTGTCAATGAAGTGAAGAGGAAAATAATCCTTAAGAGTAGCCTTATTAAGTTCCCATAAGTCAACAAAAATCCTTCATTTTCTAGTTACTTTCTTTGGAACCACTACAAATGGGGATACCCATTTACTGTCAGAGATTGGATAAATAAATCCGACATTCAATAGTTTATGTATTTCCTCCTTTACTATATCCTTTAGTGTGAGATTCATCCTTCTCTGAGGTTGCCTAAGAGGTGTTACTTCTTCCTGGGTAT
>SNQJ01S0031239.1:101425-114999 GCA_010110895.2 Picea sitchensis | reverse complement strand
AAACAAATATTATCTAGGACTGACCAAGGTGGTTAGTGGATTCCTCCATTATATGGTGTTGATATAATTGATTATGAATGGAGGATTGACATAATGTTGACATAAATAGTAGTAAATTTAAAAATTTCTTAATATCATCAAGACTTAAGGAAGACAAACAAATATTATCTAGGATTGATGATAAAAGATTGATAAAGGTGGTTAGTGGATTCCGTCATTATATGGTGTTGATATAATTGGATTAAAGGATGATGATATTTTTGGACACATCCCAAATACATTTTAATATTATTGAAAAAATAAAATCTAAGTAGAGGTGTCTTAGAAGTGGTAGGAGGATTAGACAATTATGATCCAGATATCATTAGAGTATCCATTAAGACAAGGAAGTCTCTTGTCAAAGGAGAAAAGAAAATGTAAAAAGGGAGGTGAAATAAAGGACAAAAGAAAGGCCCTTACATTGGAGATAACCTCTATAATAGTTCAAAATAATCTCAATTCTCCTACAAGCATCTTGAATAGTTCAAACTGGTCTTAATTCGCATACGAAAAAAGCACAATCCTTAGGTTAGATGAAATTCATAAAGCACATTTTTTTATTGATTCAAGAGGATATGGTTGAGGGGGAACTACTATTGGTTTGTTTAGTAGTGTAATAAAAGGTTGGGGATTTTGTGCGTTGGACTCCTTATTGAAATTTGAAGGATTATTCACTACATGGAACAAAAAACACATATTTTGTGGATATGAGTAAATCATATGATCCTAAAGGTATAATTTTTATATCTATTTTAGTTTTCATGTCATCCCTAATTTCCGTACAATACTTTATCAACTCAACCATTTTTTTGTTTTGTTCATGTGGTTAACTGAACTAACCAAGGCATCTTATGTTTTATTTTATCTCGTTTACAACTTTGAAATATAACTTAGACTTGCATCGTGGTCTATTAAAATGGATATAGGTTTCTGATTAATTGTACCTTATATCTCAACCATGGAGGATTGATGGTCATCCTAGCAATTTTCCAGGAAGCGTTGATCTTATGAGTACTTCTAGTAATGTCATTCACTATTGTTGCCTTATATATATTATGTACTACCTGATTTTTTTATTTATTTAGAGGACATTATAAGTATAAGTGAGGTTATTTGCAACCCCACCACTCTAGAGGTGGTTGAGCTATCTTTCTTAGCAATTTTGTAGGTTTGTTACTAGACTCATATACTTTGTTTTCGATTGAATCTGTTTCTCCTAAATCGTGCTCTATGTGATGGTTATGGTTGTCGAGGATTATTAAATTGCTTCTTCCTAGGATCAAAATTGTCCTTGCTCCTATTCTACCATGTTTTTATATTTTTATACCTCTATTTAAATTGAGTGAAACATAGTTTGTCATTCCTTATTACTTCATCCATTTTCTTTGGATTAAGAAACTCAATTTTATCCTTGTATGCTTGAGGAAAACAATTCATGAATCATTGAATTTTTTCCTTCTCCTCTCTAAGGTAAGGTACACATCTCATGAGATTCACAAACTTGGTGACAAATCTCTTAATAGTAATCTTTCCTAGCTTGAAATCATAAAAATATTTATATTTTTTCATCATAGTATCATTTTGTTAGATACTTTTGTTTGAAGTATTTTCTTGAATAATTTCCAATTCATCTCACTTATCCTAATGTTGTTAACAATTTTAGTCTCCTCCAACCAAATTAACTCATTACCATTCAATTGGTGCATAACTAACCTATCCCTTAAATTTCCCTCGTAATTGTAGATTTGGAAATATTTACTCATGTTCAGAAGCCAAAATTCTACTATGTCCTCAAACTCACCATCAAAACTAGGTGGTATGATCTTTTTAAACTCACCAAACAATTCGTCCTCATGGAATTTTCTTTTCTTAACTCTAAGTATAGTCCTTTGTAAGGTGTTTCTTTCAAAGTTATCTTCACTACTTCCTTCAGTTAACAACTATGTTTTATCACTAATAGGTAGAGAGTCTTTAGAGAGTCTTTACGCTTGTGTGACTCTTCATTGGATAGTTCCTTTTTAGCATTGCTGAAAGTTTGTTCTACATTTTTGAACTATTTAATATTAGTCATGTTTTTAATTAGGATTGCATTCATCTCTTCTTGTTCTTTCCTAGCCTTGAGTAATTTTTCATTATCTTATTTGACACTTTGTAATTTTGTTTTTATGTTCCACATGGTTTCCAATATTCCTATTGAGTTATCATGTGGTTGTTGACTTTTTAATTCCACATACATTCATGGTTCACCTGATGTTGCTTTGCTAGTTTCCTCAGCCATGTTACTAGGTTATTTAATTCATGCACAAAACACAATTCACCTCAATTTTTTTTATTCTTCAAAGATTTATAAATCCATATGTTTTGTTAAGAAAAAAATTATGTTCATCCGGAGCCCATAAGTTTGTAGTGTTTTAATCATGCTCTCATACCATTTCTAACACCACCTCGTCCAATTTTATTTTTTATTTTTAAAACACATACAAACATTAACATGTTCTCTTCAATTATTCCTATCAATAGTTATTGTGAGGACTTGTTCAATCATTTTTTTCCATTATTTTTTTGTTCATACATCTAATGGTTAAGGTTCTACAATAACATGATAGTGACTTATTGATACCTTATGCCAAGGTACAACCTTAATGCCAACAAGTTGTTAATGGATTCTCTCAATTCATGTATTATATTTATATTCTTTTAGTTTCAACATATTATCTATGTAATGACCATTTGCTTTCCACTTACACAAAATGGTATTTTTTATTTAATCACTAGAAATAAGGTGTACAATAAGCTAATACTCTTCATCTATTTATAAAATAGATTTCATGATTACCATACAAATTCCTATTTCTTCTTGTGTTTAAAAATTCCACTCTTATCCTCTAAATTTTTAAGATATTATTTCTTCTTATGTTTAAAAATTCCAATGTTATCCTCTAAATTCTTAACATATAAACTCATAAAAGTTAAATTTCATGTATTCCTTAGATATAATTATTTAAATGATATGCTAATAATATTTTTTACACATCACATGATTAGTTTATATATATATATATATATATATAACAATGGTTATGAACTATAACTTGACCTTGAACATCATACCAATATCGTACATGGATTTTACACCCAATATACAATGCATTTAACCACAACTTGATCCCCATCACTTCAAGAGTTATGAATGGGATGTTGTAAATCTGGTTTAGTAATTAACTATATTTAAAGTGTGTAGTTAAATTATTATATTCCACTAAGAAGTAATTAAGTAAATTCCATGTTTTGGCACTCGAGAGGGATGATAGTCCTTCTACCTAACAATACTATTCTCCTTCAATATGGCTCGTTAGCCAATTCAGACTCAATGCATTGCCATTGTTACACAATGGAGGAACCCTACATATGGTTTTATATGAGACACATAGGGTTTAATATCTTTTGTTTTTTTGTCTATAGACTCCTGCAATCGCCATTGTCATAGATATGTAAGCTAAACTTTTTGTTGTTTAGAGATTACACTAATTATTTTAAATTTATTTTTGTTTTAATATTGTATTAATGAGCTATTCCTCGTTGTGTTGATATTAAGGTCATATCTTTCCCATCAAAATCGTTTTGAGCTTGTTTACTTCGCTCACTTCTGATAAATGATTCTGTGTAATGTACACATGCTCAACACATAGAGAAATAGTCTTGTAACGAGAATTCCATTTGGTTTTCATAATTCTGTTTATGTTTTGGTTTGTATGGAAACTCATACTCATCCTATGTTTATGGGTCGTACACAACACGTCAATGCTCAGAGGATACAAAGGGGTCTGCTCCCAACGCTTCCCTTGAGTAGTCAATTTTGGGTAAGATACTTTGTTCTGATAAGTTTCACATTTAAAAATTCTAAACTCAGATAACAAACTCATCGTTATTATTTCAGGTTATATAGTGAGTTTAAATAAATATTTACCCAACTTTTCCATACATGCTATCTTGTTTCTTTAATGGAAATCTTCCATGGGAAATTATGACTTATGGACATAACATATCATGAGGATTTACTCCAGAACTCCAACACATACCTTCATATAAATCTAGGTGACATTCGACACAACTCATAGTTTGAAGATTGAAACTTCATATGGTTTGTACCTCTTGTTTTTAATATGGTCAGTATTAAATCTTTGCATATTTTTGTCTTTGCATGTTTTTGTTACAAGGTTGTGGAAATCCTCGGGGACGAATGTCAATGGCCAATAGTACCATACTGTGCAAATTATTTAAAGATCGACTTAGGTTAAATAACACCATGAAATTTATGTCGTGGAATCCAAATTCAGTCTTCAACTTGCGAGGTCAAGTAATCCCATACATTCCTCAAAATGTAAATATGGGTTTTTAGGTATCGAGTTTGTTCTTCTTTGCTTGGCGTTGACCCCACACCGGTGGTCAGACCGTGGTTGTAATAAAAACCATTTATATTATTAACTCTTCTTTTCACTTATCTATTTAATACTTCGAACCTAGTAATGGTTTTTGAATCTCCTTGTTATCTATTTTATTTGTCTTGGGCACATTGTTACTTTACTAAATCCAGTGTTTCCTTGAAATGGGGAACCCTAACTTCTTCTTTGAAAATACACTCAGAAATATATACAATATTTATCAGAAATATTTTTTTTCCCTCTTTTTACTCTTATCCATTTATAAAAGAAATAAAAATAATTTCCATTATATTTGGTTTATCTTTCTCAACATTTCTCATTTTTAAAGTATCATGAACTATACTTGTTATTCTACTATACCTTTACTCTACATTTCAATGTATTCTCATTATCTGTATATAAAATAAAATATACTGCATGCATATTAATCCACAAGTTATTCTATAATAACTTTCTTTATTTCATTACACATACATAGAAAATAATTTTTCTCAAAAAATAATATGCTATAGATATAGGAATTATTTCTTTAGTGCAACAAAATTAACAATGAAATGATACACATAAATTATCTGTATCTAATTACAATCAATATTACAACCTTTGTATTCATTCTCTTTTGTATCTATATTTCTTGCTGCAATCACACCATTAAATAAAAGAATACAAAAATTATCTTCTTCTAGTTGTATCAACAACAAAATCCTTATAGATTATTTCCTACTATACTAGTTATCATTCTAAAATAAAACAATTATTAAACAAAGAAACATATATGAGCTTGCTTCAAAACTGGGGACAAATTGAGTAAAACAAGTTCCTCCCAACCATAGACCAGAACAACCAAGTCACTTTCTCATGTCACCCTCAATACTAAATCATTATTCCATAGGGACTCAAAATTTCAATAACATTCTCCAAATAAATCAAAGTTTGATTCTTTCTTAGAACCATCAAACTGAAATCCTCAAGACAATTATTTTGTAGCATCATGCCTCCTTTTACTTGTCTTTTCTTGTGTTACCAAGAAAAAATATTATCTTTCCTAGGTCTTTCTTCCAAGTTAGCCTCATCCCTAACCCTACAGGGTTTTCTTGGCCTAATTGTGTTCTATCATATTCCCTCACATCCCACATCTTTGGGAGTAGGTTTACACTTGTCCTCATTGACAATATTTATTCTAGTGGTTTTTATCCCTTTTCACTCTCCCATGGAATAATGATTTACTCTCTGTAACTCGATTCTCTAGTCATTTTCTCTCTAGTTAAATAGAATAAATTTAAAAATAATATTCACAAAAATATTCATCATCATCAATGTTTGTGATGATATAATTTCTCCACATAAATATTTGGTTTTCCAAAACATTCACAACATCATCATTAGAATTAAAATATTCAAATGTTTATAAGTGGAGAGATATTACATTGGGACGCATGAAAATGGATGTGTATGTGAAGAGGTTCTTTGATTTACTAAAGTATGTGGACTTCATATAGGATGATAAAGTCAAAATCCAAAGTTTTCTAAGTGGGTTTCCATCTTTCTATAGTGACAAGATACAATATGATAACCCCAAGACCTTGGGAGAGGCCATAAGGAGAGAAAAACATCTCTATGAGTAGAGTGGAGGAAGGTCAGTCTTCTAGAAGACTTGGAATGAAAATATAATGGGTAATAAATTGAAAAGAAAGAAACTTTTTAAGCCACCCTTTTTCAAGAACAAATCAAATTAGCAAGGACAATCAACCCAAAATGAGAAAAGGAAAACATATTCTTTTGGGAAAAGGCCAAGGAAACAACATGTACAATGTCGGGGATGTGAGGGAAATCACTTATATAGGGACTTCCATCACAAAGATGAAAGAAAGAGGACTTTCCACAACATTCAGGAGGATGAAAAAGTTGAATACGTGGAAGTATGTATGCCAAGGATTTATGCATCMTTGGAAAACAAGAAAGAAGAGTATCAATCTCCCATGATTGAAGTGGAAGGTAAAATTGTTAACCAACCCATARCAATTTTAATTGATTTTGGAGCTATCCATAGTTACATAAACTCTAACATTATTGAAAARTTTCAATTGCAAAGGAGTAAGAATAAGAAATCTTGGTTAGTTCAGTTAGCCACGGGGTCTAAGAGAAAGATCAATGAGTTGGTAAAATATTATCCAATAGACATGAATGRACGCAACACGAAGGTATATGTGAACATCATACCATTGGGATCAAATGATTGTATAATTGGCATGGATTAGTTGGAGAAACACCAGGTTAATGAGGAAGGGAAGCAAGGAAAGATTCAAGGTAATCAAAGAGTTGTAGTTGTTAGAGAAATATCATCCATGCAACTGAAAAAGTGTGTCATGAAAGGATGTCAATTTTTTGCATCCCATATGGAAGAGGAAACCAAATATAAAGTGACAAGTATTGAAGACCATCGATTCTTGAAATATTTTAAGTATTTTTTGGGGAAATCCCAAGGTTTCCACCAAAGAGAGACATTGATTTCTCTATTTATTTGCTGCTAAGAGCCCCGATGTCCAACACACCTTATAGAATGGGAACATTAGAATTAAACGAGTTGTAAATGTAGCTTGAAGAATTGTTAAAGAAGGGGTACATATTCTCAAGTGTGTCACCTTGGGGATACCCAATTCATTTTGTAAAGAAGAAGGATGGGACGGTAAGGTTGTGTATTAATTTCAAGTAGTTGGATAAGGTCACCATAAAGAAAAAGTATCATTTTCCAAGGATTGATGATATTTTTGATCAACTGAAAGGTGAAATAATATTTTCCAAGATTGACTTGAGATCAATTTATCATCAAGTGAGAATAAAATAAGAAGACATGAGTAATACAATGTTCAAAACAATATATGGGCATTCTGAATTTACAGTAGTGCTATCTGGGCTATCAAATTCCCCAACTATTTTCATGTGCCTAATGAATGGAAGGTTTGGGAAGTACCTGAACAAGTTTGTGATTGCTTTCTTGGATGACATTCTAATATACTCCAAGACAAAAGAAGAGGATGAGAAACATTTAAGAATGGTGTTGCAAGTTTTGAGAGAGAATAAGTTGTATTCCAAGTTAAGTAAGTGCATATTTTATCAAAGGAAGATTCACTGCTTGGGGCATATTATTTCAACAGATGGGATAGAAGTTGATACTGAGAAAATAGAGGCCATTAGAGGATGGCCAATGCCAAGAAATGTCACAAAGGTCATATATTTTATGGGTCTTGCTGGCTATTACCTAAGATTCATAAAGGGGTTTGTTATGAGAAATCTTACCCTATGGACAGGTTAGGCTCCCCTTCGGACCAAGACCCCTTATTTGGTCCAAATAAAGAAGTAAAAAATTGGTTTCTACTTTCCTTAAAGATCTAGTTCATTACCAATCAAAATGAGAAAGAGAAAGAGTATGATGTACCTTGTTTCAATGTTCGGTAGGTAACCTTGAACCCAACAGTCGACATCTCCTTATTGGTCACTGACTAGGAGGTTTCCCTTGTGTTTGATGGAAAAAAATCTATTTACACATTGAGATTCATGGAGTGTATTAGATTCCATTAGATTTATTGGTGGTTTCCTCACCTTTGTCGGTAGTCTTCCTTATTGTATTCTATTCATAGGGTATTTTTTATGCACTACTCGCATTTGGTGCATGAAAAAGATGCACAGGGTCATTGGTTCGTGAAAATCCTCTTCGTTCAAGTTCCTCCAAATCATCAGGCTATTTCTTTGTACCTCGTATTGACTAATGAGAGATGCCTTAATTATCTCCTTTCAGCAGGTATCCTTCCATAAAATTCATCTCATCTATTCTGGAAACGAGGCCTAGAGTCATATGAGTACCTAGAGGCTTGTAGTCATCAGTGGTAGTTTCTCTCACCATCGATAATTGGGAATAAATCAATGTCTCTTGATCGATAGATTATTCAAGTGTTCGACATCAACACCTTTATTCACAATTGTAATAATGTACTCAATGCCTTTATACCTACTTTCATTATCGATAGATTGTCTAACGTTTTTTAATGGTATACATTAATGACTAGTAATCAAATGAAGTCTCATTATGTTCGGCCTCAATGCCTCTATTCACATGATGTATACTTTCACCTTTGGTAGATCATGTAGAATACTTGAAGACATCAGTTTATAGTAGAAATCTTCATGAGTTGTTTCTATCATTCATTGGACCAGTACCTATATGACTTCAATGATCATGAGAGATTAGATATTACTCCATTGTATATAGATATATTCCGATTGATTTTGAGATTGGTTTTCACTAGGCCTTGTTCGTGACTATGACAACCTATGGCATGTATCTACTTTGTATTGCTTATTCATGGCCATGAACATCTGTTTGGTATATTTCCACATGGATCTGCATTGTAATTMAAATTGGCAGCCATGTGTACAAAGTCATTATGGATTGTAATATTATCATGAGCAACTAGTTCTTCCAACTGAGTCTCCACTTATGGAAATTATAATGTATTTCGGCCATTGCATATACTCCTCTGAACTCACACATTAGGGGRCATCTGTTATAGAAATTTTTTCCTTACCCCYTGAAACTTGCTCAAAGGGCCTTTCCATTTCCCCTTTTTCACTTTTGAGAGCCAAAAAATCATAWTTTTCCACATATACGTGCCCTACTAGTTAGAAAACATGCGCATATGTAGGTTTCACCACTACATCCCACGTACATCGAGTTTGGTGATCAAAATAAAAAAAATGTTTGAGGTTTCCATGTCACATCAAGAGATCCAAGATCCTTGAGCTTCCATATACTGAAAACAATATGAATTTTCCCTTCAGTTCCACTTGAAGTCTATAAATTGGGCCATATCCAAACCGTGGAAGAGGAGAGAATTCAACTTCTGAGAGAAAATATACTCTGGAGAAATTTTCACTTCATATTGAGTCTTCATCCCTTTGTTATTTAAAGTCTGAACAGATTGTTCAACCCCCAAGATCTTTCTTCTTTGATGGAGAACCTCATTGTCTCTCTTATATGAGCTTGCCTTTCATGGAGGATTGAAGTGGTGGAGGCCCAAGTTGAAGGGACTTGGTTTCTTGGTTCCAAGACATATCGACACAGAAGTTTGTCACTTATACACTTCTGTTGATAATATTTTAATAGAAATATTTTTTTCTCATCTTATTGATATCTTGAAAATATTTCAATTATTGTTCCATGGCCGTATTTGTTATGAATTTTAATGGATTATTCTATTGTATGTGCTAACATTATATATCATCACCATATGCTTGCATATCTTGGTTGTTGAGGACAAGTTGCAGGTATAAATATTTGAGTTTTGTTGTCAATGGTCGTCTTCATCGAATGTCTAGATGAGGTAGGCTCTTTATGTTGTCTTTTTATATTTTTCATTTATATAGAATACTTGGGATTAGAGCTGATTTCTGCAGTCATTTTGTCTGTTTTGGTTTACCCCATGCCATGGAGTGATTTTCCTCGTAACACCATGAGTTGGGATTTGATCCTAAAGTAGTGCCATAGGATAGGATTTGACCCAAAACCAACCTCATCTCTTCAAATATGTCCCTTAGGAAAAGGTGGGATTCGACATATTTTCCTCTATGTAAATTGGCACTCCCCTTGAGTTAGAGACAAAGCGCTACTGGCACTCCCTAAACAAGGGAAGGGGGCGCTTCCATAATGCCATGGCACTCCCTCAACATGAATAGGGGGCACCACCCTTCATAAATTCTCAAAAAATGGTGCTCCCCCAACATGTCTAAGGGACACCACCCTTCTTAAATGCCCCAAAAATGGTATATTTTCCAAGTCAAAGTTATGTTTCTGACCTTGAAATGATGATTTTCTTCCTCCAACATGACTTAGGGTTCATGAAAAATGTTTTTCATGGTCTCAAAAATTTGTGACACTAGTAAAAGTGCATGGAACACTTATTAAGGTGCATACACCACATGACAAAGTGCATGTGACACTTAGTAAGACACATAGGACACTTTGCAACACTTGTGAAAATTGCGACACTTAGGGTGCAACACTTAAGTGTGGCATTTTGATATGTAAAAGGGTTCTCAAATATTGTAAGCTCAACCTTTTTTTTTTCAAAAGAAGGGAGTTAAATTTGAATGGACCCCCGAATGTAAATAAAGTTTTCAACAGTTGAAATATGTTTTGACAAGTGTACCAATATTAAATATTGCAGACCCAAATGAACACTTAATAGTGTGTAGGGATGCGTTCAAGGAAGGGATTGGTAGATTCCTCATTCAAAAGGATCATGTGGTATGCTATGAGTCCCATAAATTAAAGGAGCATGAGTGGAATTATGTTACACATGACTTGGAGTTTGAAGCAATTTTCCATGCATTAAAAATGTGGAGACATTACCTCATAGGTAGAAGATTTGAGTTAAGGACAAACGACTTTGGTCTGAAGCATTTGTTTGGAAAACCAACATTAAATTCTAGAAAAACTAGATGGCTAGAATTTTTGAGTGAATATGACTTTGAAATCAAGAATATAAAAGGAAAGGAAAATTAAGTGGCCAATGCACTCAGCAGAAGAGCTCATAAAAAGTTCATTTCAGCCATCAATGTGTTTAACAAATATTTAAAAGAAAGAATTTTAGAGGTTGGAAATTTAGACCAGTAATATGTAAAAATAAAAGAAATATTACAAGAAGATAATTTACAGTAAAAATTTAATAATTATGAGCTGAAAGAGGATGGGATCCTCGTGTATAAAGGAAATTATGTGTTGAATTCAAAGAGATGAAAGATACGGTTTTGAAGGAAATGCCCAACGTGCCATATGTTGGAGGCACCCAGGATATCAGAAGACAATTGAAAATGTAACAAGCCAATACTTTTGGCCAGGAATGAAGAAGGAAGTAGCTAATTACATAGTCAGGTGTCTAGAAGTCCAAAAGGTGAAAATAAAGCATAGACATCCAAAAAAAATTCTACATCCATTGCTCATTCCTGAGTGGAAATGGGAAGTGGTTACAATTTATTTCATTACAAAGATTCCCAGAATAGTGAAGAAGCACGATTCCATCATGGTGGTGGTGTAAAAATTAACAAATTCTGCAAATTTTATTCTTGTGAAGACCACACACAAGGAAAAAAATATTTTAGAGATTTATATGAAGGAATTTTCCAGGCTACATGGAGTGTGTAAATAAATTGTTTCAGACAAAGATACAAAATTTACATCTAATTTTTGGAAAGGTTTGTTCAAGGGATTTGGGACAAATTTAAATTTCACCACAATTTATCACCCAAAGTTAGATGGGAAAACCGAGAGGATGAATAAAATCAGTGAAGACATCCTCATAATGTATGTGATGGACCAACCATCAAAGTGGGAAGACTATATACACTTAGTGGAGCTTGATTATAATAATGGGTATCAAGCCTCATTAAAAATGATCCCATTTGAGGCATTGTATGGTATAAAGTGTAACACACCAATGAGTTGGGATAACCGAACAAACATAGATATCATTGGGCCAGAATTGTTAAAGGAAATGGAAGAGAAGATGGTAAAGATCAAGAAAAATTTAAAGGATACCAATGATAGGAAGAAAATTTATGTAGATAAGAATACATTTTTTAGATATTTTAAAGTGGGAGAACATTTTTTTCTTAAAGTGAAAATGAAGAGAAATTCAATAAGATTAGGTTATTTTCCAATGTTGGCAACAACATATTGTGGCCCATTAAAAATATTAGAAAATATAGGGCCAATTGCATACATCCTAGCATTTCCTTCATCCATGAGAGTGCATAATATTTTTGATGTATCAATATTAAATAAATATTTTCATAAATACAACCACATAATTAATTGGACTATGATCGAGGTGGAAAAGGAAGGGTATTTTCAAGAGGAACCAATATGCATCCTAGACCAAAAATTCAAAGTGCTCGAGAAAAAATCCATAGGGCTGGTAAAGGTTCAATGGAACTATTACGGTCCTAAAGATGAAAAATTAGAGCATGTTGGGCCCTTCATTTTGTTGGTTCAAAGTTGTGCACATCACATTGCAGCTTCATTTTGGAGAATGGAAGTTGTGCAAGTTGTTGAGAACATTGACAACACAAGAAAGAAAGAAAGAGAAAATGGATAAAGGGATAGCGCAACATCAGCACCAAGATCAAGAAAGTAATGAACTCTCGAGTTATTAACCAGGAAGATTGGATTATATATAGAAAATCGATGTGATTGTAATAGGCTAATGAATGAGGATGTTAGGCTAATAGTGAAATGTTAATGAAAGGGATGTAATTTAAATATTTCCTAGCATGTTAGTTCTGAGCTATTATTATTCTTGTTGTAACTCTTGATAGTGTGATGAGAGTCACTGATGTAATGGGAAAATACTATAGTATAGCTGAATAAGGAGATATGGGTGAGAACCAAACATACTATGTATCTGATTTTGGTATTATCAATATAAATAGAGGCCTAAATTTTGAATCTACATCTTGTGTATTCAATCTTAATGCATGAAGGGAATATTGTTCTTTATTACCTTTATGTCTGCTTTACGTAAATGCTTCTTTATGAATGGAAACACAACTTTGTTTCTATATTTCCCAGTTAGGAATTCCTCAGGATTGTTACAGGTTTAGTCTATTATGTGCAAGATTACAGTGATCCTTGATACCTTAGAGGTATGTCTAAGTGTTCTCCTTACCCTTCCCTCTCTTTCATGTCTTGGTTGCAATTCGGGTGAGACTTCTTCCCTCCCAGAAAACACTCTAGACTAGTTTGGTACCTTTTGTTGGTAACCTAAGAAGGACCCTACTCTGAACACTTTTGCGCCAACAAAATGGTTCCATTGTTGGGACCTATGCTTTAAAAGGGAACTTGTGAGGAGAATGCTTCCATAGATCTATATATCTGAGATTCAAAAATGGTGGTAAAGAAATTGCGACGCCTTTATATGGAAGGAAGCATATATGCAGGGAAAAAGTGAGAGGAATACGAGAGATTCTATCTTTTACTCAAAAAAATTGAGCAACTAGTATGAGATATTCTGTGTTAAATTTCTAGAAGAACTATTCCAT
>SNQJ01S0031239.1:67519-88561 GCA_010110895.2 Picea sitchensis | reverse complement strand
TTGTGGTGTATTGGTGTAACTCTTATACTATTGTTCATTTCTCATTGGATATAATTGAATGGTTTAAGTATAAGTTGGAAAAGTTTTTTTAAAGTTGTACTTGATACTGATTCACCCCCCTCTCAGTATCAACAGAGGTTTCTCCCCTTCTAATTGGATGAGGAAACATTTGAAAAAGAGGTCATGTCATGGAATGGAATCAAGCACAATCCACACAAGTCTAGAATGCACTACTTCTTACCTGCAGAGCTCCTAAAGAAAAAAGGGGTAGGAAGAAGGAGTAGGGCCAAGCTATGGCCCAATTGAGAAGAAGAAAGATGTCCCAATACCGACGGACTCAGAGGAATAAGAGGATACACAACCTATGGAATGCAATAAGAGGACGTTTTCGATGTTCCTGCAAGTTCCATGCCAAGCTATGCTATCAGGTAAATATGTCAATGACATCCTCGCTGCTACTTTCATAGGATATCCACTAGTTAAGAAACCCTGGACAAGGCTCTCCCTGGTGAATATTCTGAATCCTCAGCCAATTTCCTCGACCATACCTCATATGCGAGTAGCCGCTTGAGTGGCCTAAACAATGATTGACATTCAGGATGACCCCGAACCAGATACCATTTCATCCACAACTATAATCACTGAGAAACCCCCATTGCCCCGACAACCCCCATCGCCCCCACAACCCCTATTACCACTGCAAGAAATGACCACTCAACCCCAAGCCACTTCACTTGAGACCATGCAGTTGGATCCCCTCGACCTACCTAAGAACGTACCAAAACTCATTGGTTTGACCCTTGAAGTCTGAATTCAATCAATCATTCCATTTGTACCTATTCAAGACACTTATCCTTGAACATAAAGTCAAATTATTCCACTACCACAAGTCCCAAGCACTCAATGCCCTTTCTCAACAGTCAATGTTGAGAGTTCCATCCACATAAGTGGAGCCCCATAAACTATGTTACAACAAGAGGCATAAGCACATAAGGATCATAAGGAACCTAAAACTACATTAGGGCAGAGTGCAACACCTTTGCAAAAGAAACTGGAACTAGTATTCCAGAACCCACAACTATGTGCGGAACTATTGCAACTCTTCCTGGAAAATACATAAAATTTTCCTCAATTCCTAGAAGAATTGAAGGCTCAACTTGCACACCAATTGCAAATTCCATCCCCGCGAGAATAAGAGGTGGAGACACCTTTTTCACAATCTATGGCCAGTGGATTGCCACTGCAAGTTCGAGTACCCATGGATGCTACTCCTTCATCTAGTTAACTCACACAACTACCAATGGCCCAGCTGGTAGGAATAATCAGAGCCTCAAATGAAAAACTGGAGCAGAGGATCCAGTAGGCTGAAAGCGAAGAAGAATTTTGGAAACAGGAAGGAATCGTTGCACAAGCACAACGAACACAACAAGAACACTCTAGGATCTAGGAAGAACTAAGGGTGGATAAAGTCAAAGAAAAAATCTCAGAGACCTAGACAACGGTGAAGGATATAGTGCCTCAACTGATAGAGTCCAGCACAACAGGCGATCCTATGGAGAAGATCGAGTTGATTTAGGTTGCTTGGACAAAACTAGTAGAAATAGCTGAGAGCCTCGAAGAACAACTGCAAAACAACAAGAAAGAAGTTGAATTGCAACCCAAGAAGCTCTGAGAACAAATGGAGAATATTCTCTTAGAAGGGAATAATGCAAGAGAAAACTTGCACACATGGACTGTCGAATACACTAATATATTCATAGAGGTAAGTGATTGGATGGGAATCATCTCAAGGCACAACCACACATTGGAGGAATTTCATGTAAAGATCCAACCACTTAATGCAGAAGCATCCAACACCTTGGATCCGTTGGAATAGTAGGCGAAGTTAGACAAAATCCAGTAAGTGGATAATGAATTGAATGCATTATATGAAGCCCAAACAGTTTCTAAGAAAGAGCTATGCGAGTTTTGACTAGTAGTTCAAACAACATACCTGTAGATGCATCATGTCAATGCCATTGTTGACTCTGAATGGAACTCCTTAGTTGGGTCAAAAGCAAAGGAATGCATCACAGACGCCACTCAACAATTTGTTGTTGAAGCTTCACTACTTGCCAGGAAGTGGCAGGATAAAGTGGATATCTTCCAAGAGGATGAGAAGAGATCCCTCGAACTCGTACCTAAGTTGGGCCCTTCATTTGAAAAAGAGAAACCATAAAAAGCCGAAGTCGGAAGTGAAATCAACTCATAGCCCAAAAGAATGAAAAAACAGCAAGCCAACCTGGAGACCACAGAAATACTGAAGACTTGACTTGGGGCGAGTCAAGGATTGTGGTCGGAGCCTGTTGGGCCCTTTATTTTGTTGGTTACAAGTTGCGCACATCACATTGCAGCTTCATTTTGGATAATGGAAGTTGTGTAAGTTGTTGAGAAGATGGACAACACAAGAAAGGAAGAAACAAAAAACATTTAAAGGGATTGTTTAGGAAACAATATGAAATGATCTTACTCAAGCATTTTCAAATCTTACTTGGCTAAAGAAATATAGATAGGAATATCACCCTATGTTCATAGCCATCAAAAATTGTTTCCTAGTCCACAAGTATTGGTTACAAGTGCTTAGGTTGATTTTTTTATAAATGAAAGTTTGCTGAAAAAATCAATATTTATGTAATTTTATGAATATACAAATGCATAAATAAATGTAGAGATAGAAGTAAAAACACCAAGTCAATAATCAATACAGATGAGATATAAAGAAATTGTTTATTCCATTCCAATTTATCAAAAAACTCGTTCTCTTTACAAAATTCCTTGAGGAAGTTTGGACCAAAGTCAAACTTATATCTCCCTGATGAAAACCATACAAAAGGACTTCTGACAGAAAGTAAAAAACTGAACCTTAAAAGATGGATCAACTTGCAAAAAAATTCTGCCCACTTGACTCTACACAATAACATTTATCAATCATGAAATTTAATTCACAAACAGACAAGTCTACACAGACTATCAAAGATAGATCACCACCTCTGAAAAACAAGTGTCTCAATGATGTAATTCAGCCCTGAATCGTGTTGTCTACAATAGGACCATGCTATCATAAAAGAGAATTAGGACTGCAATGAATTAAAGAATGAATCAAAACTGAATTATCTCAATAAAACTCAAGATCAGACCTTAATATGCTTTCTCCTTCTATTCCCCTCTTGTTCCTCCTCCTCTTTTTTCCTTTAAGCAAACAAAACTAGTTGAATTAGTTAAATTGCCTCTTTAGTTAAGTTAAATAAAACTCAACCAAATTTTTAGTTAAGGGGGAAAGGTAATAAAATAATAATAAGGGTCTTTAATAATAATAACTAGTAGGTGGGACCCCTTGTGACTCCCTTTAGTTTCTTTAACAAACATAACACAACTAGTTAATAAATCAAACACATCCCTCCTTGTGGCTCCCATCAACACTCTCATAATTTGACAATTTATATCAATGATAATTGAAATTATATCTAAAAATATAATATCCATATATCCAAAAAAAATAGTGTGTTGTCCAAAATTTCAGAAGTCAATTGTTTTCAATAATCAATAAATAAAAACACTTAAAACCCATATTTTCCACTCTAGGAGGCAATATTCCCCTTATTGTTGTTGTCTCCCTTTGATTTCTATGAATTTTCCCTAGGCTGTGTGGAGAATTTAGGCCTAATCTCACTGATAACATGAGAGAAATCATCTCTCAGATGCATGTTGGATGACATGGATTTGGTAGAGTCATTTGAGGGAGAGGAGGGGGCAACAATGACTTTTACTTTATCAAGAGCATGGTGGGCCTCAGTCTTTAACCTTTTACTTGCGTGGGAAGGATGAATTGGTGAGTGGGCAAGAGTAGCTTGGACAATTTGATTAACAGGTGGAGGAGCATGTAGATACAAGTTAGGCCAGCCACGATGTTGGGAGACTATCAGATGGAAAATCTCTTTCCATCTATTGTTTTCAGAGATTTCAAGTTGTAATGAGCCATGAGGGGGGACTGGGATACTAGGGACATTTGGGGCTTAGAAGGGAGGCCTTTCTGGCCTAGTTTGGACCACTCCTTGTCCAATCTAGTTAAAAAATCTAGCTTTGAATAACTGGCTCAACTCTTTCGAGTCTACATCAAAATGTATAGAAAACCTTGGCCTTCTAGGGCCTCTATTCCAATTTCCTCTTCCTCTGTTACCCCGGCCATGACTACCTCTTCTGAAAAATCACATTCCTATATGCCTTATTGATTAGCAACTAGTTTCTTCAACAACCATACATGACATATCTTTAAATATGAAACAAAGTTTGGCTCAACAACACATCAGACTCATGCAATCCAATCCATAAAAATAATTTAATTCTTGTCAATGACCAGGGGGTGAATAAGGGTTCTGGGATATGTGAGGGATTGTATTGAGCGTAATGTCATAAAATGAAGGGGAGTAGATCATGATTACTTCTCAACAAATAATCAAACAATCAATTGTATTCTAAATAAAAAAATATCATTCTAACTCATCCCTGTGTCATCCTTTAAGTGTTATAATACATAGTTTCACTTAAATATAATTTAATTTTAAGAACATGGAGTGGATAGTGGATATGGGAAGGCGATGGGACTTGTAATGTGTGAAAAAGTGAGAAAATGGTTGGCAAAAAATGAATATTGTTCATAAAACAAATCAAGTAATCCATAAAAACAACTTTGTATTCAATACAAAGGATACCAATACCAATTTAACAATTACTGTGTGTCAAAACTGTTCACTATCCCACATTCAATTTCTTCAAAACTTCTCAATTTTTTTTTCCAAATGAAAATTTCCAATTTATATTAAGCATAATATAAGCTGTGTACATGTACTTCTCTTTTTGTTCCTCCATAGGTCTAAGACCAAAATTACAACAATGATCCTATAGACAAAATTGTTTTGGATTCTTCATAAAAGCAGAAACCTCTATGCATAATCCACAAAAGTTTATCGGATAACTTTACATATCTGATAAGTATAGTTTCCAAAAAGCCTGGGATGAAATAGATGCACAAGAGAAAATAATGTTGATAACTATTGAAGACACATTTAGAGCAGCAAAAACATTGTAGAGCCCTTGTGGCCTTCCACCCAAATATTATAGGTGATTTTCCCTCGATCACTGTGAAAAGCAAGTTTTGATAGATAGTCAGCTTCTTGGTTTTTTTCCCTAAAAACATGATCAAAAGAGATGGAGCTAAAATGAGTGCATAAGTCGATGATTCTTTCTTTCCATGCTTCTAGGCTGGCAACTTTGAGATCACCTTTTTTCTTTATCCATTCAATGACTATCATAGAGTCCCCCATGATGTTGATTTCATTAATAGCAAATCTTTCAACCAATGTTAAGGTAGACCATGCTCCCAAAAGATCCTCCATCATGTTGGAGCCTCCTCCACAGTTTAATGTCCATCTACAAACATGAGTATTATTTATTTTAATGATGCCCCCGGCCCTACACTCATTGTCGATTGGTTGAGTTGCCCCATCGAACCAAGAACGGATTTTGTTTTCAAGAATTGGAGGGTCTAAAAGCCACGTATTTTTTTTCTTGTGTGATTTCCAGCACTGGTGCATCGCACGGCATGTGAGATAGACAACCTAATTGATAGAAGGGATCGTTCCATCAAAGATGGCCCTGTTCCTTTCTTCCCAAATGTACCAGCATGCATACGCTGGCAATGATGGTAGGCTATGATTTTGTTTGGCCCATAAGTTTAGGGAATCAACAATAGTAGCACCATTCCAGCCACTCTCCAATGCCATCGCTTGTTTTAGATCTCTCCAAACAAACCTGGAAAAAATACAAGTTAGAAAAATATGTTTTGTGGACTCACCGTGAAATTTACACAGAATGCACATGCCCAGGCCGTGCCAACAACACTTTTGTATATTTTTCCATGAAAGGACTTTATCAGCTGCTAACAACCAGGAGAATAATTTTAATTTCAGGGGACAATCCCACTTCCAAAGCTTCTTTTGCCAACTTTCTTGAGTCTTTTCCCAAATATAATTTGACATGGCTACATATATGTTCTTCGACGTGATAACACCCGACTTGTCTCCTCTAGTCCAAATCAATTCATCAGTCTTGTTGTCAAGAGAGATACCCAATTCTTCCAGAAGAGCTCTATAGTGGTTCCATTCCTCACTAAGATTATGAGATAAATTCATATCTTCGCTACTAAGCCACCTCTTTCCTATACTAGCACCAAAAGTCTGGGAAGTTGCTTGGTAAAGGAAGTAAAATATTTAAACTATGTATAATCTCTTCAGATAAAAAGGATCCCTGTCCCATGCCCAAGATCACGTCTTTACCAAAAACTTCTCAATTAACATAGTATGTAATCATACTTATAATCACTATTAATTTCAACAGTATTGTTAAGAGAATACTTGGCCTCTAATTCCTTTCCTTTCAATTAAAACAAAATCAAAAGAAAAACACAACAACATTTCTCCATATCTATCCATCATATATCACTATAAAATATCAAACACTATCCATAATTCGAAATAGCCCAATAAAACATATACATAGGTTTCTTTTCGAAATTGAACAAACTTCTAACACTTTCTCAATTTCATGCCTTTTTCATTATATTAACCAATAAAAATTTATAATGAAACCATAATACGAAACCCGAACTTCATCACTCATGATGCAATTAAATAAAACATGCACAATGCCTCCATAATAGATACACAGTGAAACAACAAAATCACAGTCATCAATTTCCACAATTTTCCATGATCTCGATCAGGACTAGTGAAACACACAACAGTCACCAACTTGCAATTGACACCATGATGTAATAATACAACGATCAAAAGCATAACGAGAAGATTCATCGATTGACTGCACATTATCACGGATTCCCAATCAACCATTTAATCAAATAAAAT
The DNA here is from genome assembly GCA_010110895.2 of Picea sitchensis. NCBI lineage: Eukaryota > Viridiplantae > Streptophyta > Pinopsida > Pinales > Pinaceae > Picea > Picea sitchensis. Next base: position 81,602 of record SNQJ01S0031239.1, on the reverse strand, counting down.
GAGCTAGGTATTCAACCCAACTGTCATAACCACTCCATTTTACAACCAATGTTTGATAATAAGAAAGATGCATGATTTGAGTAAGACAGTTAGGGAATTTATTTAAAAAAAAATGGGCTCTGTGGAAACGAATACAAATAAGAAATTAAGAGTTTCCTCGGTCATCCATAACATTAAGAGACTAGAGGTCCTCCAAACATATAAACCAATAAGAAGAGACCCTTGAATACATTAACACGATTCCTTATAACTCTCAGTTTGTGAATGGTGCAACAGTTCAACGGCGGGTAGGATAGGACAACATTGCAGAGGAGAAGCGAATGCCCACTGGACAATAAAAAGTGCCCAGAAAACACATAGGTATAACCTCTGTCCATTTCATTTGATGATAATGTGAGTGGAAATGCAAACCCGAGGAAAAACTTATATCACCTAATCAACCATAAATCATATATCTTGGCATAATGGCCACCCTAATACCGACTTCTCAGATACGTTGATGCCAAGACCATGCAAATAATCCCATGACCATGTGAATAAACCCACGACCATGATTCTGGAAAATACACAATGACCAAAAGGGAGTTTGAAAAACATACACAACAACCACATAGCAGCCCGAATACGAATGTACAGGGTTACCCTCATAACTGTGAGGAGGCGGCCAACAAGGATAAATAGAGTGAAACCCTTGAACAAAACACAGAGCGATAATACCCATATCTACTTAAAGACTAAAAATATCCATCACAATTTTCACCACACAGAAGAACCAATGAATGAACAATTCAACCAACCAAATCTTTTACTTGCCAATCGAACAACCACATAGTCATACTAGAGAGAAAAACCACGCATTTACATAGTTTAAACTATCAGGAAAAACACAAACCAAAGCATTATTGAGCCATCGTTCGTTCATACACAGAGCGTAATTCATGGATGGGTGAAAAAGAACCATACCTATAACCGATATCTTAAAAGGGGGGAGTTGGCTGAGCGTTTCCTTCCCAGGCTTGAATCTCAGAGCTTAACCACCAACAAAACTAAATGAAACAATAACCATTCTAGGGTTATGGCCTGATGGGCGGAGTATGGAGTGATGTGCATTTACTGGACACTGCTTCCATCTCCTCTTCATTCAATTTCGAAGTACACGACATCCAACACTCACTAATACATTTAACTATGTCAATGATTCCAAACCATTAAAATATGTGACTGCATTGCTTTCCAAATGCACCACCCAAAACATTCACATTAACCATTTCCAAACCTCCATACAATACCATATTAATCATTAATCATTAATCATCCATACATTCACATTAATCATCCACCTCCATACATTCACATTAATCATCCACCTCTCATTATGTCAAAACAAAACCAAGACTGCATCATCAACCATATAAGACCCTTTAAGAAACACTAAAACAACAACTTAAAAGGTGTGATATGACTATCTCCTATCCTCTACTCTACAAGGGCCCCCCACCTACTAGTATTATATATAATTAGCATAATTTAAATAATAGGCTTTAGCAATACATTGCGGGCGAAATTCCTCATTGTGATTTTTCTCGTCAACAAACTGGAGACTCCATAGGGAAATTTGTTTCCAACAAATTACGAACTCAGAATGTATGGTTTCATAGAACAAGAATAGTTGATCAAGAAGGTATAACCAGAATGATCATGCAATAAGGGGAAGTGAGGGGATTTAATGGAAAATGACCGAGAATTTGGGAATAACTCATGGAAAATGTTAAGTATGAGGGGGTTTATCTCTGTATGTATAATCATTCAACCAAAATTTTCTCTTGACTTGAAGGAAACAAATTTTATGGATTTTCTGTTTTGAATCTCAAATGGATGAAGAAATGGAAATCAGAAGAGAGAAGTAAACAATTTTCTCATAAGACAACAATGAAAGTAGATAACAAATTCAATGATTCCTTCAGGGGGAACATCGTAACAACCATGTAAGATTGATTTTTATTGACTAATAATACCTTGCAGGAGTGTCATTGTGGCATAACTAATCCAACATTTTATTCTTGACCAAAAATTGAAATCAAAAGAACAAAACAAGAAATGTCATAACATAAATGAAACTGAAAAATTTAAAACAATAGAAAAAAAATGACAGAAATGAAAACAACAGGAGGAAAACTACTAAAATGGAAGAAAAATATAAACTACTGTAAAAGAAGAATTGAAAAGAAGTAGTGAAAACTATTAAAATGAAAACAAAACTGAACTACTAATATACAAAACAATCCAAATAGCATTAAACTCTTCAAGTTGGTTCCATGTAGTGTTTTAAGTGAGAATTGTTAGTGCTATAGGAAAGCAATCACTCTTGTAAATATTTTAGAATGTAAGAGTTTGTACCTAGGACAAAAGCGTTCTTGAAAGGACCCAGCCATAATTTTTGAAACTTTAAGTGTCTTCTCCTATCAGCGTGAGTTGAATCCCACAACATTACTTTCTCATTGACTTTAAATTTGATAGTTTTGACACTCTTGTTGAAATACTTCTTAACAGTTTGTTGTCTCCTTTTTTTACAATCCAAGGAAAACATCCTTTGCTCCTCTAAATCTAGGAGTGTAGTCATCCTTTATGAAACATCAAAAGAATTTAATTCTTCGATCTGTAGCATTAAACTTAAGGATGAAATTTCCAACTCAGTAGGAAAAATGGCTTCTTGACCATAAACAAGATGCAAAGGAGTGAAACCAGTGCTCACCTTGGTGGTAGTTCGATCTGTCCAAAGGGCGTAAGTGAGGAGAGTGTGCCACTGACAAGGCTTATCTTCAATGAGCCTTTTTACGATTCTCACCGGATTCTTGTTGGTAGATTTGGCCTGCCCATTTCCTTGGGCATAATAAGATGAGGAGGTGAAATGTTTAACCCCCAACTTAGCTAAAAATTGGGTCATCTTAGCAGAAATAAAAGTGGGTTCATTGTCTATAATAATTTCCAATGGAATACCAAATCTGGAAATGATGTTATTTTCAAGGAAATAAATCACCTGATCATTTGTCAAATGTTTAAGAGGGATAACTTCAGCCCATTTTGTAAAATAGTCTATGGTTGTCAAAATAAATACTTGTCCTGCTGAAGACAGAGGATTAATAGGAACAATAAGATCAAATCCCCACTTTGAAAAAGGAAAGTCCGGGAGGACAAGTTGTAACGACATTGTTGAAAGGCATTCCTTCCTGGCAAATTTTTGGCACTTGTCACAAGATCTTGAAAAAACATAAGAGTCACAAAAGATTGAAGGCCAATAATATCCTTTTCTAATAATTTTGAAAGCAGTGGTTTTAGAAGAAAAATGACCTCCTAAATGAATGATAGAATTTGAACCATGAGTTTCCTACAATATTTTTTGTGCTTCCTCATTGTTTACACAGTGAAGAAACATACCATCAAGAAATATTCAAAACAAGAAGTCTCCTATAATTATGTATCTAGCAAATTCAAGACAGAGCCTTCTCCTCTGATGAGTGTCTAATTTGTCTCGATATATTTGGTTTTGAAAATAGTAAACCAAATTCTTATACCAAGGATGTTCAGACACAAGAAGGATCATATTATCAATGTAGAATAGTGATGATAGGAAACTATCATGTTCATCAATTTCTTCACTATTTTCAGCATGCTAAGCTAAGTGAAGGGCTAAGTCATGTCCCTTGATAGTAGTAGAAGTCATGATGTTTAAATCATGCTCTTGGATCTTGGCAAGCCAATGTGCAAGCTTCCTTGAAAGATAAGTCCGTGAGAGAAAAAAATTGAAAGCACGTAAAGGGACTTTTACCAATGTTCTTACCTAAGATGAAGTGGAGAAACTTTTCAATAGATTTAACAAGAGAGAACACATGTTTTTCAATAAAAGAATAATTAAATACATCATCAGACAAACTTTGACTCATGTAATCCACTGGTTTTTTGTTACCTTGGTCATCACTTTGCATGAGGATAGCAGAAACTACTTCCTCTATGGAATTAATATGTGTCATAAATTCTTTCTCAAAGTCCAGATTCACCAAAACCGGTGCGGAGCTGATTGCTTTCTTGATCCCTACAAAATTATATTCGACATCATCTGTCCAAGAAAAAGAATGATCTTTCTTAAGAAGATTATGAATCGGTTTTACCATCGGAGCAAAATCAGGAACAAACCTATGGGCGAAGTTAATAACACCCATAGAATATTGAACCTCTTTCTTGGAAGTGGGAGCAACCATATTAAGGATAACAACAATCATTTCATGATTAATACTTATTCCTGAATCAGAGACAATGTGTCCAAGGAGAGTTCCCTTGGTAACGCCGAAAATGGACTTAGAAGGGTTTAGAGATATGCCAAATTTTTTGCATCGCATGAGAACTCTTTTAAGATGACCAAAATGATCTGATCAGTTTTTAGAGTAAACAGTTAAGTTATTAAGGTAGATCTGAATGATCTTGCTGATCAAATCATCAAAAGATATCTGCACAACTCTTTGAAAAGTGGCACCTGCATTAGATAAGCCAAAAGGCATACACTTATAAGAAAAGGTACCCTAACGAGTAATAATGGTGGTTTTATATTTATCTTCCCTTTTTACCTTGATTTGATTATAACCAGAAAAACCATCAAGTAAGGACATCATTTGTGACCCTGCAGCTTGCTGCAAAATCATTTCTGTATTAGGGAGAGGAAAGTAATATTTTATACTAGCTTGATTTAATGCGCAAAAATCCATGCATAATCTGATATGACCAGTTTTTTTCCGAATGGGAACCAAATTGGAAACCCATTCAGAATACATGACCGGAAAGATGATTCTAGCTTTCAAGAGGTTTTCCAAATCCTTTCGAATTGTTGCTTCTAGTGTAGGGTTGATAGGTCTTTGTTTTTGCCTAACTGGTTTTATTGTTTATTTGATGGGAATGGAATGATGTATAAGAGTGGGATCAAAACCATTAATATCCTCATAAGACCAAGAAAAAATATCTTGAAATTCGCCAAGCAACATGACAAACTTCATTTTCTCTTCATCAGAACATTGGGCACCTATTTTAACATTCTTTGGAGACTCAGGTGTTCCAATGTTCAAGGAGATAGTTTCACCCACCTTCTTTTTTGACTCCTCTTCTTTATGTTTCTCTTTATTTCCTACATCACTCGATGAAAATAAACTCTCGAGAGGAGTCAAGCCCTTAGGAATCTTGTTATCTTCCATGGATATAATTTCCTTGGGCTTATAAGGTTCATTTTGAATGAAATAACAGATGCTTTCATCACTAGGGAAGACCTTCCATGATTCTATATTGTCAGGGATATGTGGACAATATAGAGATTGAAAAGTACAATCAAGTCTGTGTGGTAGAAGTTGTCGATTAGGAGAGGCTGCAAAAATAGCTAACCGATCAACCATTGGGTTCAATTCCCTATTAACATGAGTAATGTTGAAAGATAGTAGGTTCAGGATAAGAGGCCAAACAGGTTCGGTGTATCGTTTCATCAACATTTTGCTAGGAGAGTATATATTATGTACAAGGTTCAAAACAAGGTCGGAATCCCCCAAAAATGTAAGGTGACCACAACCCAGATTATAGGCACTTTCAATGCCTAATAATAAAGCTTCAAATTCAGTGAAATTGTTTGTGCAAGCAGAATCCAACCTATAAGAAATGTTATGAATTTTCCCCACAGGGGAGTACAAGATAATGCCATCTTTGTTTCCTTCAATAGAGCATGAACCATCAAAGTGCATGTGCCACATACCATCATCTAAGTCAATTTTTTACAAGGGAATGCTATCCTCCTCGGAAAATATGGAATACACCCCTAGGTCATCTTCGATATAATTCACATTAGGTTGTGGAACACTTTCTATGTAAGGTGAAATCCTTCCCTCTATAAGGAATATGATGTTTTTACCATTCGAGGAATAGATAAGTGTGTCTCATCCAGTGAGAGGTATCCACCTGTCAAATCTTGCCAATCTCTTCCTAAGATGATTGAGTAATTGCTTACTGGCATATCAATTACCTAAATATTAAGGGTTGTCCTTATTTCAGGGTGTGCACACATAATCAAGGTCACGTATTTGATTTCACCTATGGTCGTTTGTTGTATAATATTATAAGAGAGCATTATTCTGGCATTTTTATTTGTACAAGACAAGCCTAACTCTTCCATAATAATCTTTGACATTACACTTGGGCTCGAATCGTTGTCAATGAGGTAACAATGGGCGATCTTATCCATAATCTTTACAGAAATATAAAAAGGGAGATTTTTCACAGGGTATCTAAAGTTATGTACACCTACTTTATTCACAGACGAATCCTCTTCATTTACCTCTTCAAGAAGTTGGATACAACATAATATTTTCCTTCCATGAATGCTTTTAGATGCTTATGTTGTTCAGGGACAACAACTATGTCTAGAAGGGTTGCATCTGCTTTGATGTTTTCCATCTTATTTAGAATATTGTATTGGGAAGAGGGGAGAGGGGAGGTAGTTCTTGAATGTCAGGAACCTGAACCATAGCAATTGGTGAGGATGAGCTTGGGCTAGAAGAATTCCAAGGAGGATCATATTTTCCTTTGGGAGTGCAAGATTTGTTCCTAGTATTGATGATCATGACATCTTCTGGCTCTACAAAATCTAGGATAGCGATGGTAGTTTCTGATCTTTTACCAAAGATATTATCTCTGGAACTCTTCTTTACTTCACATGTGGTTTCCTCATGGTTTTCCTTTCAAAAGTTACACCAACTACAAGGCATGATAGCTTTAGGATGAAAATTATTTTCATTTGTATTTCTAAAGGGGGGTGCAGAAGAGGATGAAGCTCTAAGGGTAAGAGGGGAGACATTTCCCTTTCACCCATATGCTATCATACAATTATTCATGTCTTGTACAAGATGTAAGAGGGTGGACATGTCTTTCTGTTTAACTGAATCTCCCTGAGGGAGACCTGTTATTTCATGCTATTCTTCATACTCTAAGAATGTATGCAGAGAGAAATCGAGGTTATCAATGGATTTTTCCTCAAGCCTGTGATGGTAGGGGGAACGTAATGCATTATAATAATGCATGAAAGCGGCTTGGTTCTGAGGTCGAATGAGTTCATGGATTTGATTTTATAACTCGGTGAAATGCAAGTTGAAGGACTTGATGGTCTCACCATCCTTATAAGTGATGTTATTGTATTTCCGTAACTACTCAGCTAGGATTTTCGGTTTCCCATAGGTGGATTTGAACCAATAGAATAAATCCTCCCAAGTAGACAGAATCTTAGGAGGAAGGTCAAAGAAGTCGGCCACAACCTTCCCTTCAAGGGAATTGACAAACAAGCACATGAAAGTATCCTTGTCATTGGCTCCTATGTTGTGACAGGAATTATAAAATGCCATCAAGTGTTCATTTGTAGTGACAATGTTAGTCCCTAAAAACCTAGGAAGATTCTCTTTGAATTTAGGAAGTGGGCGAGTAGCAGGTGCCAGGTTAAGAGGAGAGGAAACATGCCACGGTGTGGTTATATCATCTTTTTCAAATTGAAAAATCCCATACTTTTTAATGACTTTGGTGGGGTTTGTGGTAGATTGGAAAGGGACTTGGTGACCATATAAGCTACCAATCATTGACAAAGCTAGAGACTGATATGAGGAAGCACTTCTAGTTCCACCAGAGCCACCACTAGATGATATCTTGTAGATAATAGGTAAGGGAGAGAAAGACAAACTGGAAGAATCAGACAAGGTTCTCCTTAGAGCACTTTGTTGGGTTGATAACACAACGTTCCTTCTTCATATTTCAGCAATAGGATTAATTTCAGGTGATAAGCCTCTTCTTATCCTATAAACACGAGGGTCTAAGGACATGAAAAGATGGTCAAAGTTGAAGGAAAATAAAGTTATGGCTGATTCCTAAATTTTCTATGTCTAGCTTCCCAATGTTATTGGGCGCTTATGTCTTGTGCAATTGTTGCCCATGAGCTATTAAGCTCATCCCGAGTATTAGCAGTGTCTAAAATGGTGTTAAACAAATTTAAAGCAATGATGGTCCGATCTTGAAGACTGGGATCAAAATTAGGTTTCCTTGGAGTAGGTACAGTCATTAATAAATGAAACAGTCAAAGAATCAATATGAGAAAAATATATGTATTCGGTGATAATCAAGCATAAAAATCAGCCATAGATATATTGAAGATCTCCCCAGTATGGTCACCAAAATAAATGTTGAGGAAAAGATATGAAATGATCTTACTCAAGCATTTTGAGATCTTACTTGGCTAAAGCAAGATAGAAGGGAATATCACCCTATGTTTATAGCCATAAAAAATTGTTTCCTAATCCACAAGTATTGGTTACAAGTGCTTAGGTTGATTTTTTTATGAATGAAAGTTTGTTGAAAAATTCAATATTTATGTAATTTTTTGAATATATAGATGTAGAAATAAATGTAGAGACAGAAGTAAAAACTCAAAGTCAATAATCAACACAGATGAGACGTAAAACAATCATTTATGCCATTCCAATTTATTAAAAGACCCATTCTCTTTACAAAATTCCCTGAGGAAGTTTGTACCAAAGTCAAACTTAGATGTCTCCGATGAAAACCATACAAAAGGACTTTTGGCAGAAAGTAGAAAAATGAACTTTACAAGATAGATCATCTTGCCATAGATTGATTCCCACTTGACTCTACACAATAGCATTTATAAGTCATGAAATTTAATTCACAAATAGACAAGTCTACATGGACTATCAAAGATAGATCCACACCTCTGAAAAACAAGTGTTTGAATGATGTAATTCAACCCTCAATCTTGTTGTCTACAATAGGACCCTGCTATCATAAAAGAGAATTAAGACTTCAATGAATTAAAGAATGAATGAAAACTGAATTATCTCAATAAAACTCAAGAGTAGACCTTAGTATGCTTTCTCCTTCTATTACCCTCTTGTTCCTCCTTCTCTTTTTTCCTTTAAGCAATCAGAATTAGTTGAAGTAGTTAAACTACCTCTTTAGTTAAGTTAACTAAAACTCAACCAAATTTTTAGTTAAGGGGGAAAGGTAATAAAATAATAATAAGGGTCTTTAATAATAATAACTAGTAGGTGGGACCCCTTGTCACTCCCTTTAGTTTCTTTAACAAGCATAAAACAACTAGTTAATCAATCAAACACATCCCTCCTTGTGGCTCCCATCATCACTCTCATAATTTGACAATTTATATCAATGATAATTGAAACTATATCCAAAAATATAATATCCATATATCCAAAAAAAATAGTGTGTTTTCCAAATTTCATAAGCCAATTGTTCTCAACAATCAATAAATAAAAACACTTAAAATCCATGTTTGCCACTCTCGAAGGCAATGTTCCACTTGTTGTTGTTGTCTCCCTTTGATTTCTTTGAATTTTCCTTAGTTTGTGTGGATCCTTTAGGTCTAATCTCACTGATAACATGAGAGAAAACATCTCTTAGATGCATGCTGGATGACACAGATTTGGCAGAGTCATTTGAGGGACAGGAGTTGACAACAACAACTTTTCCTTTATCAAGAGCATGGTGATCCTCGGTATTTAACTTTTTACTTGCGTGGGAAGACTGAAATGGTGAGTGGGAAGGGATAGCTTGGACATTTTTATTAACAAGTGGAGGAGCATATAGAGACAAGTTAGGCCAACCACGATGTTGGGAGATTGTCAGGTGGAGAATCTCTTGTCATCCATCATTTTTAGGGACTTTAGGTTGTAATGAGACATGAGGGGGAATTGGGATACCAGGGACATGTGGGACTTGGAAGGGAGGCATATCTAGCCTATGTTGGACCACTCCTTGTCCAATCCAGTTAAAAAATCCATCTTCGATTAGTTGGATCAACTCTTCTGAGTCTACATCAAAATGTATAGAAAACCTTGGCCTTCTAGGGCCCCTGTTCCATTTTTCTCTTCCTCTGTTACCCCAACCATGGATACCTTTTCTAAAAAATATCATTCTTGTATGCATTATTGATTAGCAACTAGTTTCTTCAACAACCATACATGACATCTCTTTAAGTATGAAACAAAGTTTGGCTCAACAACACATCAGACTCATGCAATCCAATCCATAAAAATCGTTTAATAATTGTCAATGAGAAGGGGGTGAATAAGGGTTCTAGGATATGTGAGGGATTGTATTGAGCGAAACGTGGTAAAGTGAAGGGGAGTAGATCATGATTACTCCTCAAAAAATCATCAAACAATCAATTGTATTGTAAATAAAAAATTATGACTGTAACTCATCCCTGTGCCATCCTTTAACTGCTATAATATAGAGTTTCACTTAACTATAATATTATTCTAAGAACAGGGAGTAGATAGTGAATATTGTAAGGTGAGGGGACTTGTAATGTGCGGAAAATTGAGATAATGGTAGGGAAAAAATGAATACTATTCACAAAACAAATCAAGTAATCCATAAAAACAACTTTGTATCCAATACAAAAGATACCAATACCAATTTAACAATTACCGTGTGTCAAAATTGTTCACTGTCCCACATTCTATTTCTTCAAAACTTCTCAATTAATACAGTCTGTAATCATACTCATGATCACTATGACTTTCAACAGTCCTGTTAAGAGAATACTTGGCCTCTAATTCCTTTCCTTTCATTTAAAACAAAATCAAAAGAAGAACACAACAATATTTCTCCATCTCTATCCATCATATATCACTATAAAATATCAAACACTATGTATAATTTGCAATCTCCCAATAAAACATATACACATGTCCCTTTTCCAAATTGAACACGCTTCTAACACTTGCCCAATTTCATGCCTTTTTCATTATATTAAGAAATAAAACTTTGTAATGAAACCATAATACAAAACTTGAGCTTCATCATTGATGATTCAATTAAATAAAACATGCATGATTCCTCCATAATAGATATACAGTGAAACAACGAAATCACAATTATCAATTTCCACAATTTTCCATGATCCCGATCGGGACTAGTGAAACAAACAACAACCACCAACTTGCAATTGAAACCATGCTGTAAGAATACAACAATCTAAAGAATAATGAGAAGAGACAACCATTGAATACACATTCTCATTGATTCCCAATCAACCAATTTAATCAAATAAAGCCAGCTAGGTATTCAACGCAACTATCATAACCACTCCATTTTACAACCAATCTTTGACAATAAAAAAGATGCTCAATTTGAGTAAGATAGTTAGGGAATTAAAAAAAAAAAAACGAGCTCTGTAACAACAAATACATAGAAGAAATTAATATTTTTCTCGATCATCCACAACACTGAGAGACTGGAGGTCCTCCAAACACATCAACCAATAAGTAGAGACCCTTTGATACAAGCACAAAGTTCCTTATAACTCTCAGTTTGTGCAATGGCGCAACCGTTCAACGACAGGTAGGATAGGACAACATTGCATATTATAAGTGAATTTCCATTGGACAATAACAAGTACCTAGAAAACATAGAGGTATAACCTTTGTCCATTTCATTTGATGGCAATGCCAGTGGAAATGCAGACCCGAGGCATAACTTATATCACCTAATCAACCACAAAGCATATATCTTGGCATAATGGCCACCCTAAGAATGACTTCTGAGATACATTGATGCCAAGACCATGAAAATAATCCCATGACCATGTGAATAAACCCATGACCATGACTCTGGAAAATTCACAGTGACGAAAAGGGAGTCTGAAAAAATACACAGCAACCACATAGCATCTGGATTACAACTGGACAAGGTTTTACTCATAACTATGAGGAGGCAACCAACAAGGATAAACAGAGCGAAACCCTCCAAAAAAACACAGAGAGATAATAACCATATATACTTAAAGACTAAAAAGATCCATCATGATTTTCACCACACAAAACAACCAGCGAATGCACAATTCAATGAACCAATTCTCTTACTTGTCAATCGAACAACCATACAGTCATTCCACAGAGAAAAACCACGCATTTACATAGTTGCAAATCTCAGGAAAAACACAAACCAAAGCATTAATGAGCCATCATTAGTTCATACATAGAGCGTAATTCATGGATGGGTGAAAAAGAACCATACCTGTAATCGATAGCTTAAAAGGGGCGAGTTGGACGAGCGCTTCCTTCCTAGTATTGAATCTCATATCTTAACCACCAGCAAAATGAAATGCAACAATAACCATTCTAGGGTGACGGTCCGATGAGGGAAGTATGGAGTTATGTGCATTTACTTCATGTCGCTTCCATATCCTCTTCATTCAATTTCAAAGTACATGACAACCAACACTCACTAATACATTTAACCATGTCATTAATTCCAAACCATTGAAATCTATGACCACATTGCTTGCTAAATGCGCCACCCAAAACATTCACATTAACCATTTCCAAACCTCCATACCATACCATATGTATTTCCATATAAAATATGCCCAATATAACTCAATTGCAAATCACATAGCCACTTAATGGTTAGGATTAACACTAACTTGTTTTCATTTTAATTGCAAATAAATTATAACATAGCATAGCATAGGCCCTTTCTTCTGGATTTCTTTTTTGTAAGTTTATTCTCTTTTGATTTTGTTTATGTTGTTACTAACATATTTCTGTGCAGGTGTAGCCAGGTAATAATCGTGGTGACATGATCAAATATAACAACTGTAAATATATGCCAATCATAACATAAAAGTAAATCTTCGAATAATAAAACATCCCATCTAATGCATCATCCACCTATCATTATGTCAAAATGAAACTAAGAATGCATCGTCAACCATATAAGACCCTGTAAGAAATACCGAAACAACAACATAAAAAAATTTATATGACTATCTCGGAGCCTCCAGTCTATAGGGGGTCCCACCTACTAGTATTATATATAATTAACATAGTTTAAATAATAGGCTTTACCAATACTTTGTGGGCGAAATTCCTCGTTGTGATTTTTATCGTCAACAGGGATAGAGCAACATCAACAACAAGATCAAGAAAAGAAAGAACTCTTGAGTTATTAACTAGAAATGTCATATTATATATAGAAAAACGATGTGATTGTAAAAAGCTAATGAATGAGGATGGTAGGCTACTAGTGAAATGTTAATGAAAGGGATGTAATGTCAATATTGCTAAGCACACTATTTCTGATCTATTATTATTCCTATTGTAACTCTTGATAGTGAGACAAGAGTCACTGATGTAATGGGACAATACTATAATATAGTTGAATATGGTTATCTAGGTGAGAACCAGACAAAGAATGTATCAGATTTTTGTATTATCAATGTAAACATAGGCCTAAACTTCGAATCTACATCTTGTGTATTCATACTTAATGCATGAATGGAATGTTGTTCTTTATTACATTTATGTCTGATGTACCTAAATGCTTCTTTATGAATGGAAACACAACTCTGTTTCTTTATTTCCCAGTTAGAAATTCCTCAGGATTGTTATAGGTTTAGTCGATTCTATGTGATATTACAATGAGCCTTGATACCTTAGAGGTTTGTCTAAGTATTCTCCTTACCCTTCCCTCTCTTTCATGTCTCGATTCCTCTTCGGGTGATAATTCTTCCCAACCAGGAAGATGAAAATTCCAATGCTCTAGACTACTTCGGTACCTTTATCTGGTAACCTAAGAAGGACCCTGGTCTGAACACTTTTGCACCAACATAGCATGAAGAACTATGCGGGAGGAATACTCGCAAATTTTTGTCATATTTGAGGAAAATGAAAGATAAAAATGCAAGACGCCATTTTGAGTATCTAGATTTCCAGAACCACATATTAGAATCCTATTCAACCTCTGTTGGGGGCCCTGGTAAAATAATGGCACATTCCTTGGTCTAGCCCTGATAAATGAATGGTGCATTCGTTGGGTGAGAAGGTTGAGAGGAATATGAAATTTTTGTTGGAACTGTTGCTGAAGTTGTTAAATTGCATAATTTTATTTCTTAAAGTGTTGTTATGTAAATTTGTATATGTATATATGCATAGTGTGAACCGAGGATAACCCACAATTGTAGGGGAGGGGGAAT